>BGNK01004451.1:12457-33817 GCA_003297005.1 Symbiodinium sp. clade A Y106
CGACCTCGAGCATACCTTCTTCTACAAAGCCGAATTGGAGGTCCTCAAGAATGGCATCCAATTCCGGTCGCAGAAGGTTGCTTTCGAGAATTTGGGCAAGGACTTCGAATCGAGATCCGGCTCGGCTAAAAATGCAGCCGAGCCGCCTCATTCGTGGAGTCATGATTGAAGGTGTTGTTGACAATCTCATGTGGTAAGTCCTCGGCGATAGACTAAACCGATCGAGGCCGAGAATGCGAGGAGAGGAGGCCTGAACGCATGACTTGCAGTCTCTTTCCCGGAAAAATCGCAGAGCGACAGGAACCCAAACCACCTTTTTCAACGTTACCTCAAGTCCCGGCCTGAGCCCGAGCCTGAAACCCTCTTCCTTCCCGTAGCCTCTGAAGATCCGATCTCGCCCTTCCCAGGGCCAGGCGTCTGTATTGGTGTTGCACTGGAGATAAAGCTCCAGCAGGCTGCGATCATTAAGCAAGCGATTGCCCCGGAAGCTCAAGAGCGCGGCCCTGAGATTCCTGGAGTTGAGATTTCTTGCACAGAGCCCGTGATCACTGCTCCTTCCTAGTACAGACTGATAGGCGCCAACCTGATGAAAAACTGCAACGCCGATGCCGAAACAAATTCCAGATACAGCCTCACGGCACGCTTATTCTCAACATCTTGATCGAGAAAGTGGTTGTCGCTGATGGCCACGCTTTGCAGGCTTCTGGAAGAGAATGCCTCAACACGTAGCTGTTCACGTCCCGTGTTTTGCCCCTCCTGCCCTCCGCGGACTGTGTTGTTTGTGATCACATACGCAGACGTCACACCGTAACTGTTGTGTCGCAAAGACAGGCCGTAGCCGCGGTAGCGAGTGACAACATTCCCTCGCATCTCCACCGAACCCTCATGATACTCCACGATCAGGCCGTCATAGAACCCTTCGACGGAGTTGTTGGCAAGTAGCACATCGCCTGTGAAGCCATTCAATAGGACTGCATCGTTGAATCGTGTTGAGTAGCCGTCTGTGTTTGCAAAGCTCGAGTCTAGCACCTGTAGCGCCGCGTCACCGCCCGTGAGGACCACACCCTCAGCGAAGCAGTCGTGGAAAGATGAATCCGAGACCTGGATTGTGGCTGTGGTGTCACTCAAATGCTATATTTATGCTTCCTCTACCTCTGTAAAATCATGACTCTCATCGAAAATGCCCACGATTGATCGAGAAGCTGTAAGCGGTACCCGGAGATTGACGACACGCAAGCACGTAAACCTGGCTTTCCGCACCTGGCGGGTCAATAGCGGGCAGTTGGAGGGGCGCTCCATGAGTGTCAAAGGAGCACTGAATTCCAAGACTAGAGCTCTTGGGGTATGTTATGACTCCACCTTTGTTACGGGCTATACGGGAATATGACTGTACTTGCTGATTATTCAAGCTTTTCTTGGGTAAAAAAGCCCTCGAGCCTCAACGTCACGAACTTCACTTAGGCGGCACTGCCCGATGCACTCAATGCTGTTTTGAGAGTTGCTGCCGGCATCGCTGACCCGCAGCCCGCTCCTGAGTTGCTGGGCTTTCATGGGCCAGGTCCCGGGGCTGAGGGGCGAGTTTATAAACCTAAACCCTAAACCCTAAACCCTACAGCATCTGAATCTGAGGCTCAAGGAATAGTTCTGCTCCCCCGAGAGGAGGAGCTGCTGCCATGGCTGTGATGGGTCTGCCGCGACCAGCTGGACTGGCAAACCGCCCTGGGACGGTAGGACGAGAGATCCATCCACCTGGCCAGGCGCAGGGTGTAAAGGAAACGGTCTGGGTTCCGAACAGGTTTTGCGCCTAGCATTTCGCTTGGAGCATTCAAGGCTCATGGTGGCAGGGAGGTGAGCCTGGATTCCACGCTCTGATTGAATCCGAAGGGTGAGATTCTCAGGAAGCTCCAGTGTCTCAGTGGGCTCAACATAGATGGATTTGTCGAGCTCTATCCTCCGTTCTTGGGGGTACGGTCTCAATTAAAAACATCCTGTCTTGACTAGGGCGACTGGAGATTTCTTGACGGGTTCGCATGAGACAAAACGATGCCCGACAAAGCCCCAGCATCACCGTGTTGGACTGGAAGCTGGGCAGAGCTTGTCGATAGCGGTCTGCTAGGAGCACCCTCCAGCGACCCATGCTGACCGAGAAATCCTTCAACTTCGGACCCGCCTCGCCGAAAGTCATCGTGCGAGCATCCAGAAACCTCCTTCCGCTCGCGCTCCCCTCAGAAGGTGCCTCGAGCTCGAAGGCACTGTCGGGGTTGTCCAGCGTGTTGTTGAGCAGAGTCACGTTGCTGTCGGCATCGATCACGCTTGTTTGAAACGTGTTGTTCACCATCAGGTTCGATATTACCAGGCAGCCCAGACTGCGGATCCAGACGCCCCTGCTCCCCTCGCAATTCTGCATCACATTCTCCACAAAGGACATCTCCCCGTTGGCCACCACCAGAGAGGACGAAGAAGATGCCTGCCAAGGAGACCCGACACCCTGAACCCACACAGAAGGACGTGTCTGTCACCTGTGGCTAAAACAAACCATGGGCAGCCGCCTTCGCTCCTTCGAAAAGACATCGCGACACCTCCATGGACGATCCCCGGCGAATGTCGGTGCCAATAGGACCGAAGGTACGACCGTCTGCCCCTGGTGGCAGGCGAAACGTGCAGCTCTCGATTCTCGCCCTGCTTCGGGAAGACCATAGTCGGAAAAAATTTCCGATAGACTGCATGGTGCAATTGGAGACCCGAAAGTCCATGTCACCATTATCTTCGAGCAATGAGATACCCGTCTCCATGCCGAGGAAGGTGGTGTCGGCGACCGTCACGTTGTTGCCCAAGGGCTGGGAGGCATCGGTAAGGTAGAAGGCCGGACTGCCCTGCTGAAACGTCTGGCAGCCTGCATAGAACCTCGTTTCGAACAATGAACCAGTCACGGTCACCTCGCCCTTCACAAAGAGCACGTGGAGGCGCGCCGCGCCTGGGGACAGAACCAGGGTTTCGACAGGTCCCAGAATCCTCATTATGTGCTACTGGTAGGATCCTATCAATCATAATAATAATACAAAAAGTGAATAACAATGATAGTAATAATAGTAATATTGATGAGACTATGCCAAGAACCGTCCGGGGACCTCGGCAGCCGGAGTCGAAGACAGAGTTCGAGACGTTGATGCTGGCCGTTGAGGCGTCCCTCACTTCCACGCCGTTGCCTCTAGACTCTGGCTCTGGTCGTCTTAGGGCTTTGGGGTTTAGGGTTTAGGGTTTAGGGTTTGAGGTTTGGGGTTTAGGGTTTAGGCTTTAGGCTTTAGCGCTTTTTGTCGCTTCCGATTGGGAGTTTCGGCGACACAGCAACAAAGGCTGACATTTCAAGAGCCCAGCGAAGGCCGCCAAGCAGCTGTTGTTGACAATCACTCCGTCAAAGCCCATTGGGGTCACCATGGGGCCTAAGGCGTAGATAGCCTGTCTGAAGGCATCCGTGATTATCGTTCCCGGCAGGAACTGGGGAGCACGATTGGCAATCCGCACGCCCACCGTCGCCCCCTCCACCACGCAATGCTGCAGGAACGATGGCGCCGTGTCTGAGATCTGAGCCTGTGACCAAGAAGACAAAGCTCAGCAGCCTCTTTCTACAGCGAGTGAACTGATGGGATTACTCGTTAATCCTCTGTTTGGCACTTTTTCCCAGAAGCGTCTAGGACCTGGGAAGCTCAAAGAAGCTCTTTTTTGGAAATTTGGCGAGGGGCGGTGAACTCGAGGCCCTGCCAGTAGGTGACCTGATCGTCATAGCGGGTCAGGAGCACCGGGAAAGCGGGATCGCCTTGACACCGGAAGCTGCTCCTGAGCTGGACCACGGGCGCTTAAGATCCATCGTACCGTCAACGAGGAGTCTGGGAGGATCCTGACATGGACTAAACTCCACAACTTCAAAAAGAGGTATGTTCGGCAGGGACCGAGGCTCCCCGTGTCGAACGTCAAGCCGGCACCCGCAAAGAAGCGCACCACGACACCAGGCTGCACAATCCTTAGCGCAAGGAAGAAAGATCCTTCGCGCTGCGTGAAAAGATCTACGATCTCGGCCCTTTTTTTATCAGCTTAAGCCTTAGACCCCAAGTCGCACAAAGCATGACAAGCGAGAAAATGCTCCTGAGGAAGGATGCAGCTTCAACGAGGATCTGAAGGTGACCTGGCATGCTGCTGGGATCAAGCTATGAGGCAGCCCTCCTTTCTTGGAATGTTACATGGGGCTGAAAGCTCTTAGAGACACTGTTTGGGCTTAAGCATTAGGTCTTTAACTGTTTAGTACTTACCGTTTAGGATTGTGCGTATCACTAATCGAAACCCAGTGACGCTTTGCTCCACGATGTACGGAGACCCTTCGAAGGTCCACAATGTCACCGTCTCGACGAGGCTGCCTGAACTTTGGGCTTCGGAGCTTGGGGGGACATGACAGATCCATTGAAAAATCTTCCTGAAGGTGACTAATAGGACCTTTGACTTGAAAAGAAACCTTCCCCATATGCAGCATATGCAGCAAAGATTCTGTTGACCACCGTTTGCGCTAGGCACTGCCTTGCAGGGATGGCGACAGGGGGAGCGGGCCACACAAGAGATTCAAGGGTTGGTTTGGGTTTTTTTCAAACCCCTTTTTCCACCCAGGGGTTTAAAAAAAGGGGTTTAGGGTTTAGGGTTTAGAGTTTGGGGTTTAGGGCTTAGGGGTTGGTTTAGGGTTCAGGGTTGCCCGAGCCTCAGCAACAGAAGTCCCAGCACGTACTGCGAGCACATGCTGACAATATACCGACGCACCTAAATCGATGCACCTGGATCCAATAAGTCTTGAACAGTGAGCGACATGCAAAATGAGTCTCTAGCACTAGCATCCACCTTCACAGTAGGACGATGTGAGCCTCGGTTTACTACGACGCCCCCTGTTTGGATTCTAAACACAACTTGTGGCCGTTCTGCAAGACTTCTTCAGAGCGGCATGTTTAGGGTTCAGGGTTTCCGCAAGACTCGACCAGATCGGCCACCATGGAAGGTTTTATTCGCGACTGCCAGCAAAAGCTCCCTTTCACACTCTTCGAAACGGCACAGGATGGAATGCCGATCCATCATTTTTGTTCGACGTCCTTTTGGCCTTCAGCTTGCTACAATCACACTGCCTGTACAACTACAGGCTGTGCGCGACCTTCGTTGGGATGCTTCATGAGGAGCTGCATGGAAAAGCCACGTTCGCAAGAAACCATGTACAGTAAGTGGTGCTGGAAAAGACCTGATTGAAGTGTCCTCGGTCCTTTCTCTCACAGCTACCACAGGAAAGCCTGATCTTATGCTTCGTCTCAAGAAACATTGCGTGAGTCGGTGCATGCAGCGGTGTAGGGCTTCCACAGGCTCCCACGGTTCAAAGGAAACTACTTGTCGAGACCGTAGTGTCTCGCTTCTGCAGCTCAAGCATCCCGAACCTCGCAGCAGCCTTCCCTCACAAAGGCCAGCATCTGTGTCAAGACTGCGGGGAACTTCACCTAGCTCAACGACTGCGCACCCGATTCTGGGCTTTGTTATGATACCGATCGAAGGCTGCGAGTATAGAGTTGGTCCATAGTCAAGAGCAGAATGCAAGCACCCAACCACATCTCAGGTCACGTGGCACTAGGCTTTGAACAGGCCTGTAAATGCTGTGGGTCGACATGCGATAATCCGTCCGTTGAGTCCGGTCGCGTCGAGGGAGGTGTGACTTACTCCCGACATGTCCTTACTTGTGCTTGCATGTCTGCTAGGCCTCTTGTCAAACTCATGTCTCACATCGCAGTTTGATTGCCCAGCACCCGCCTAGCCCCGTCTAGAAAGGCTGCTTGCGCGTTGGGATGTGCTGGCCTCAGTACTTGAACTTACGGACCTGGATCTTGACTGATCTCTTGCCTGCTTTGTGAGTGCTACACCCAAACCTCAAAGATCCTCAAGCCAACTCTGCACCCATCGCCGCCTCAAGGTTTAGGCCCCAGAGTGTGGGCAGACGCTCAGCAGCTGCCTTTGCACTTTGCGCAGTCAAGAGCAGCAGCTGTGAGTATGCTCTCGTCGTGGGACGTCCGGCAGGGCATTCAATACTACACACAGCTGGCTATGTCAGTGGCGGACAGGGCTTGGTTCATTAAGAGGTGTACGCAACAAGGTGAGCTCACTCCTTGCTAGTACTGCATCTTCTGCAGCTGAGGCGAGCACAGACCCGGAGTACGAAGCTCTCATAAATGTCACTGCTGGCTTTGTCGATCGCTTTGTCCGTAGTTCGAACAAAATAAACGAACATCCATAGCAACTTCTGGAGATCATCACGTACCTTTTTGGGTGGTCGGCCTTCCTGCTTGCCTCGTGAAGGTCGGGTGAAGCCCCCAACTTGCCTCTGCGGCCACGATGGCATCTCCGGATGCACGACTGTGCCAAACGAAGTTCCATGATCATCGTAAAAATGCAGGTGACCCATCCATGGCCAGGCCAGGGCACAGGAGCTGCGGGCGCACTAGGCAAGGCGGTTTGCATCCAGCCAGCGTGATCTTGCTCACCGGAAGCCTCTCCATGGCCAGGCGCAGGTACAGCTGCCAGAGCTGCCTCTGGATGAGTGGATCCTCCATGGCCGCTTGAGCACCGATTAGGAGGCGAAAGAGCTTCCCGAGCTGTCTCCTGTCTGCCTTCCAAGTCTGCTCAGAAGCGACGTTTTGCCACCATTCAGATAGCTGTCGGCAAAGCTCCGCCTCCTGCATGGCAGCATGTCCATCGCAGTGTTCCAGGAGCAACTTCAACAACCGAGCGGCGTCACTTTGCAGAGTCCCTGTCTTCTCGTGCAGCTCATGTATGCTGTTTTCCAAGCGGCTCGTCATGTCAAGCTCGTTTTGCATGGTCTCGAAGACCCTTCTTTGCTCCCCCTGATCTGTGAGGCCTCTAAGCTCTTCGCACCTCTGTTGCCGGATCCACTGCTGCTTTTCACTCAGACGATCTAGCAGGAACTGGAATGGGGCAGGAATTGCTCGTGCTTCTGAGCTCAGCGAACGGGACGGCTGCTGCCCATCTGCCATGGCTGTGAAACCTTCTTCGACACATGTGCAGATGCTAGCCTACTGAACCATCGGCTGATCAAGTGGAGCACTGTTGCTACATGCAACCGACAACGGGGCTTGGTTGCGAAAAGAGGCTGACACATCGGCTTTCACAACATGGACCAACAGCACTCAATACATGCAAAAACTTCGAGCCGTGAAAGCAACGCTACACTTCACAAGAGTATGTTCAAACTCTCCTTGATGGCTGTCCGGCCCGCTACTTCGGGTTCACCTTTGTGAACGATGACATAACATAGTCTTGCCGTTCTCCCAGGTTCGCAGTCTTTCAGCCTGCTTTTTTCCCTCTGCGACTGCACCCGCTGCTGGGGAGGTCAAGACGCCCTCTACTTGTAAGTGCCGAGATGCTTCGACCCTTAACCGACTTCTGCCTGACAGGAATGATGAGCCCTACAAAACCCAGCGACCCACAGAGTGTATCAAAAGAGGATGAAGCTCCAAAGCGCCGGAGGCAGGAGTGACAGTCATGGTCCCGCACGCTCCTCGACCGAACGCATACCTCAAACTTTGGAACTGCGCAAATCAAGTTAAGCTTAGAGCTGAGATTCATGCGCAAGCTCTTGAGACAACTTCCACACACCACGCTGGTGGAAGTAACCACAGAGCATGGGTCCCAGCCCACCACAAGCAAGCCGCGAAGCGAAGCTGTTGCCGCCTAAGATCCTCGCGATCAACTCGGACCAGTTCTCAGAAGACAAAGCCAAGGGCAGCTCCCTTGAGAAAGGCACCCGAAACCCTAAAACCTAAACCGAGAATAGAGAGGGAGCACGGGCAGCAACCCTCCCCACCCAAATCCGGGGAAGCCCTCGAGGAGCCCAGTCGGGAAGGCGAACCTTACGATCCTGGGACCGAGAAATGCAGGAGTGTTTCTTTTGTTGAACGCCTTTTTCCGTCTGCTAACTCGCTGGTTTAGGGTTTCGGACCAGGGATTTAAGGATTAGGGATCAGGGTTTAGGACTTAAGGCTTAAGGTTTAGAGTGCGCAGCCGAAGAAGTCAACATCAGGAGCCTCCCTGGAGCTGCTCGTCCTCCCCCGGAGCGGAGGAAACGCCTCTTAACATGCACCCAAGCCTCTTACAATATCGCGCCGAGTTCTTCAGGTGCTTACATCTTGGTTGCAACCGCCCGCATTATGGCCTCGCGGTGTGGGAAAATGACCTCGTCCAAGGAGCCGATCCTACTTCTTGCATTCGCAATCCTATGACATTCATTGCCAAACACCCAGGGCACTTTGCAGAAGAGAGCTGTCAGCCCAGATTAAGAAAAATTCCTGCAAAGCGGTCCTCCTTTGAAGGATACCACACTCTGAGATCCGGATATTTGGGCACTCGCCGGTTTCAGAAAATCCCACGATGAAGCTCGCTGATCTTCGATAGCTTGGGGCTTAGGGTTTAGGGTTTAGGGCAACCCAAACCTGCCACGGGAACAAGTGTGGGCCATCTGCACAATCTTGCGGCAAGCGGGCAGCCTTGCCAGAGCAAAGAGCGCCTGAGGCTTCTGCTGTGGAAGCCTCCAAAACCGGAATACTCTACCGCTTGTAGGTTGCTTACTTACACCGCCCAAGACTTTACGGTTGGAACCCACCCAAAACAGCCACCAAGCATGAAAGCTGCCGCCTCGAGCTTCGAGCCTCGATACATTATTGCTGCCTTGAAGAGAAACAGCTCCGGTCGCGAGAACTTTCCTTTCAAGGAAAGTGCAGCTAAGATCTTCACGAGGACCTTCGAATCTTTGAGGTCTGGAGCACTACTGGTTGCGCCGAGGCCTGCCTAGCACTCTTCAAGCACTGGCTCTAGGTCTGAACTCGGGACCCAGAGCTTAAACCCCTAAGTGTACTAAAGGTCCTGCGGGCAATCTGAGATGAAGCCTAGAGCCTTTTTGCCAGATGGCAGGGTTGCTCTGTTTGTTGGGGTCTGGGGTTGGGCTCTGAGAGCTTGAGCCACGAACTTCAACGCAGTTGCAACACCTGCGTCGGTGACATCAGCGACTGCCAGGTGAGCCAAGGAATGCGTTCGGGGCACCTGTGCAGACCATCTATCTCTACACATCTGCTTGCGGCGACCGCCTTGAAACGGCAGCTGCCTTGCTGAGACCGTTCCGCTCGGCAGGAAAAATTCCTGCTTGGAGCTCAAGACAAGGGGACTCGGCCTAGAATCGCTTCTGCGGCAAGCGTCTCGCTGCTTTCTGAAGCGACGGACGACAGGTGAGTGGCCTTGGGGCCCCGGGAGGCTGCCCGGGGCTCAGCAGGGGACTGCGGACTCCTGCGACCCCTGCGACCCCTGCGACCCCTGCGACCCGGCCCAGAGCAGACGAGGTGAAAGGAGTCCCAGTCTTTGGCATCGGCCTGTGGAAATACACCGTCTCAAGTCTGGGAGACTTTCGTAGAGACACTTTGAGTCCGGCACTCAATGCGATCGCGTGTTCAACGCTTTGCAGAGCCGGCGCCTAAGGCTACTAAGGCTAGTGCACGGATCCGATGTCCAGATGTCCTCTTCTGCAAAGAAGATGTCTCGGCTGATGGCTCTTCAAATTCTATTTTTGGCCGTTAGCTTCAGGCTCACAACATCCCAGGCCTCGGGCCAAGACCCCCAGAAACCGAAGCAGCGATTGTGAGTAGTGCTTCCGGATGATTTATGTGCTAGCTTCGGGCTTGGGCAGTATGCACCTTGGTGGTGCGCACGACGTGAACGAAGTTGACTTCTCTTAGATGGTCCCTTTAACGAACCCTGGAAGACGGCGATTTACCCGTCCTGCGTCCCCTCAGCGACATTTGGCAACGTTCGAGAAAAGCAGGCTTGGTACTCCGGAAAGCTTCACAGAAAGCTCTTGGACGGTTTGGGAGCTAGTTGACCGCGTACTGCTTCGGTGGCAGGTCGCTGAACATGAGAGACAAAAACTGATTTTGCCCCTTCTACAGGGAATTGGGGTTATTCTGAAGTGGGATATCTTTCTGGTTGGATGGGATCCCTGTGATTTGGTGACATAAACGGCTTTAGTGGACCTGTACCATAAGTCTTCCTGGTTTGGAACAACTGCCTCAGTGAGAGCCCGTGGTCTGCGGCTTGCCCGCCGGGGGCCGACGCGGACCTCAAAGGAGAGCCGCAACGCTCTCAGGATGCAGAGTGCAGGCTGCAACGGGAGAGCCCAGCCGTGCAGTGGGCGGCAGGCCTTCTCAATCCGCCACGATCAATATCCCTGCAAACCTAGGCCTCCGCAGTTCTTGAGCCGCAAAACCTGGCATTCAAGACTCTGAGGTAGACCACACAGCCATGTCTACCAGTCTACCCTTGCCGACTCGACGTCCTGGGGGCAGTGAGACTCAGCAATGCACTCAGCACAGCTTCTGGTCCTTGCTAGCAGTCTGCACCTCGTGCTCGTGCGCCTCTGTGACAACACATGCTGCGATTCGGGCTTGGGGCCACCGCGAAAAGGCCGTTATGAGACTTTAAATAAGGATTAAGCTGAGCATGCAAGAAGCTCAATGCTGTAGTGTTAGTTTTACAGCAACATACCGGATGGCTTCACGATGCCAGGGTGGCAGTCGAAGAAGCAGGAGCAAAAGCTTCGTTAGCGCTTCGTGCTTAGCGACTCCTCCTTCTGTGCTACTTCCTAGCCCTTGTAAGCGCACCGGGGGGCCCATGCTTAGCGACTCTTCCTCGTGCGCTACCTCCTTCTGCATGTTCAAAGTGGTCGACTCGACCGTCTTGTAAGATCTTGCAAGAGTTCGAACCCGTGCACTTACCAACTTAACCGTCCTGAAGAGTGTTCAGAAGCTTTTTCGCAGCTCTTGGCTCAGTGCAGTGCGACTCATGCGCAAATGGTGCCATCGTGCGAAAGCTGTGCAGAGTTAGCAACGATCCCACGTTTGGATTGAGGATGGGTGTCCAATGCTTTCCGCGAGCGGAGACAGGCGTGACCCGCTAGTGAAATAGAGTCGGTGGGATTCGCTGGAGACAGCAGTCTTGGCGAAGCGAGGTTGTGAGCAGAAGCCTGTCACGGCGGCTGAGATGCTTAAAAGAAGCAATCAAGGCGCATCTGTGGCGGTGGACAGGGGGCCAATCAGTTCAGGAGTAAAGAGCCCCGACGGCAAGTGCGCCCAGCGACTTCAAAAGCAGCCCTCCAGAATGCCGTGAACAAAAGCATGTCTGATCTTTCGGACGGGTCTGCAATCCGCTATGTGACAGAAGATTCATGAGGCCATGGCAGCACTTCGCACTCGCAAGGGCGGCCTCAAACGATACGATCAAAGCCCGTTGGAAGCTCTTCGTTGAGGGTGCAAGAAGCTGCATCTTGCAGCATTATATTAGGCAACATATCAAATGGCTCCATGATGCCAAGTTGGAAGTCGCAGAAGCAGCATTGAGCCTTTCACTCTTGGCGACCACTCCTTCTGCACTCGCAGCGAAACGTGCCACCATTCTGTAACGAGGCCGTTGGGGAGGGGTAGTTACTGCTGTTGGAAGGAAGCGAGCTTGCCGCAAATCGGCCCTCCCTATCCTCTCTGCTCGCGCGGATTGTTTGACTCAATCTAGCCGCATTGTCGAGTCCTCGCGGACAGACGGCGGAGGCCACTGCACACACAGGGCTGGTGATGCCGAACTGCACAGCACAGACAGAAAGACTTTGCAACTGCAGAGATCAGGACGACTGCCGACGACTTAACAAAACAAATGACGTGTCCAAGTGTCCAATTGCCACACCCCACACGGCAAAGCATGCGGTTTCAGCCGGGCCCTCGTGCGCTTTGCAAAGACTTGGACACCAGGCTCCTGGGCCCAACGTCAGTAGTTTTGCAGCGGCAACTGCTGACAAAGATGCTGATGCTGGTAGCCTTCGGGCCCAGGGCACAGGTAGCCCGAGCAAAACCTTACCATTCTTGCGGCGTCTTGTTGTATGCAGGACTTGGGCCAGGCGGGCTCGACAGAAAAAGCATCGAGAAGACGCGAAGGATTGGAAGCCACGAGCTGCAAAGCTGCTCGGCGCGTTGATTCGAGCTTTGCTGCACAGTCTCAGAAACCACTCCTTGCTGGAAACTGTGCAGGTAACTGTCGGGCGCAGCTTGGCAGCCGAACTGTCCCGCGAAATCTCCGGCCCCACTTGGCCCAAACAATTGGCTTCTGAAGTCTTGAGCACCTCAACAGAACGATGCAGCCGCCGATCTCTTCACGTGTCGTCTAGAGTTCTTGATCCGGTTGCCATTATGACCCCCGAAAACGCGTTCTCCAAGGTCCGGGTTTTTCGTTTCAAAAGGGATGACCCTCTTTCATTTAAACAGATATACAAAGCCTGTAAGAGTGCAAGTTGTGTTGAGCGACTCGAGACTCGTGCCAAGCCGTGAAAACGCCGCACTCGAAACAGATTTAAGCATCGTGGCCTGACAAATACATGGCAGAACGAAGGAGGACTGGGCCCACGAGCAGCGCAGCAAAGACAGCCCGCCACAGAACTAAACGGCCTACGGATGTCATTGTCGTGTCCGATGTAAGGTCCAATCAACCCTCTCATTTCAACTGGGACATGGTTTTTTGGATCCCCTCTCATGACTAATTGGCATCTCATGACGCTCATGAAACAGATAAGCGCGGTTGTCGTAGAAATGGCCTTGGGGAGTGTCGTTGCGAAGAGCGACTCGAGATTCGTGCCCTCCAGTGGAATCGCTGCGCGGGAAACAAACGCAGGCATCGTTGCCTTGTGCGGAAGGACACGGAACGGCACGGCCAGCGAGCAGCGTAGCTAAGACACCCCCTCAGCTCACCACACAACTACGGTGTAGGATCTGGAGACTTGGGGAATACAACGGACGTAAACTAGTTCTGCAGTTCTGCCTTGACAGGCCCAGGTCACATCCCGAAACGCTGTCCAAGTCTCGCGCCCTGCACAGCAAAGCATGCGGTTTCATCCACGCCCTCGTGCACTCTCCGAAAACTCAGACACCAGGCTCTTGCGCGAAAGGTCAATAGCTTTAGTGCGCTATAGCACACAATCCACGATGAATTGTTCGCGATGAGACGTCTGTCCAGGAGAGTGACCGCTAGATGTGATGATGTCTTGAGCGTAATGTCTGCACCGTGCTTATCGGCAGTATTGTTCCCGTCGCTCCCTGCCAGGTGGGTCGACTCACGCAATTAGATTGCTCCACCTCCCAAGTACAAGGGTAAGCCATTGCTCAACGCCTTCCCGGCCAGTTGCAACAAGAAGCCTGAACACACCGGGGTAGCGGAGTACCTTGCTGCCGTAGGACTGGTTTGCAGCCGTGCGTGGCAGGTGAGGACCACGACAGATGGGGTGTGTCGGGCGGGTGGGTGCCGGAAGCTCAGCTACTGGCTGCTGCAGGCGTCCTTCTCACCCAAAGCCTCCTGCGATTCTGCCCGAGCCCGTGCGATGATGGTGTCATCCGCGCCCTCGTGAGCATTGCGAAGACTTGGACTCCAGGCTCTTGTGCTCAAGGTCAAGAGCTTGATGGTGAAAATTGCTGAGGGGGCCAGCCTGGCCACGCTGGTCCTGGTAGCGCCAGGGAACTGCGCACAAAGGCCCTCTGCCTTGCGTGGCCTTCTACTGGCAGGTAGCTGGGGAGCGACGAAGCCGGGGTGGAGGACCAAAGAATGAGTTCGGCACTACGAAATCCGGAGTAAGTGCAGCTTGCTTCATTGTCACTGCCGTTGTCGCATGAGCACATGCACTCTTTGGCACGCATGCGGAGAGCGGAGCATGCAAGTGCAGGGCGCGGGAAGGCGCGGCTTTGGTTGCTGCTGCTGTGCATGCTCTCAGTACGAATGCAGAGGCACAGGCAGACGCGGCAATGACGGCAAGTCCAGCTGCAGCTGCACAGCAAGCCTACTCCTTTGCAACACAAACAGTCCAGTCCCGTGATGGGACAGCAGCGCGGCTTCTGCGTTCCAGGCCCAAGACAACCCAAACTACCACATCAATGACGCACACTTGCTGGCATGCCGGTTCAGTGGCGGAAACAGTTGTTGCTGTAGCTGCAAACAAGCCTACTCTAACGTGCCTGGGACATGCAGTCCAGCCGGCAGGTTCTGCCCAAAACAGCCCCAACTACCACGCGATGATGCGCAGTTCCAGTTCATGCAGCTACAGGCGGCAAGTTGACTCGCACACAGTCCAATCCTATGGCGGCAAAGGACCGAGTGCATGTAGCGTGCACAGCATGCAAGTGCCAGGCAAAGGCATGCGCGGGACTGGCACATGCTGTCATGGCGAGTCCGGCTGTGTGCTGCGGCAACTGCAATCGCAGCCTTAGTAGGAGCGGGAATGCCTGCTGCAGCTGCAGATGCTAAATTGCAGAAAGTTGCTCTAGCCCGGCTGGGCAATTCTATGGTGCGGCAAAGGACCGAGTGCATGTAGCACGCACAGCAGCCCGGCTGGGCGATTCTATGGTGCGGCAAAGGACCGAGTGCATGTAGCATGCACAGCATGCAAGTGCCAGGCAAAGGCAANGGGCGATTCTATGGTGCGGCAAAGGACCGAGTGCATGTAGCATGCACAGCATGCAAGTGCCAGGCAAAGGCAAGCGTGGGACTGGCACATGCTATCATGGCGAGTCCAGCTGTATGCTGCGGCAACTGCAATCACAGCCTTAGTAGAAGCGGGAATGCCTGCTGCAGCTGCAGATGCTAATTTGCAGAAAGTTGCTCTAGCCCGGCTGGGCAATTCTATAGTGCGGCAAAGGACCGAGTGCATGTAGCACGCACAGCAGCCCGGCTGGGCGATTCTATGGTGCGGCAAAGGACCGAGTGCATGTAGCATGCACAGCATGCAAGTGCCAGGCAAAGGCAANGGGCGATTCTATGGTGCGGCAAAGGACCGAGTGCATGTAGCATGCACAGCATGCAAGTGCCAGGCAAAGGCAAGCGTGGGACTGGCACATGCTATCATGGCGAGTCCAGCTGTATGCTGTGGCAACTGCAATCACAGCCTTAGTAGGAGCGGTAATGCCTGCTGCAGCTGCAGATGCCAATTTGCAGAAAGTTGCTCTAGCCCGGCTGGGGTACACAGCTGCAAACCAGCCCTCACATGAACGGCTCCAATGCTTTCGGACCAAAGCGGCGAAAGCCATTTCCTTCGCGATGCAAGCTTCGTCAACGAATGCAGATACGTCGTTATTCTCAGTCTCCTTGTCCCACGTAGTGCAGTGTGCAAGTCCATTTCGCCAGGGGGCGGGACGGGTGAGCCCCTGGCAGCCCTGCCCCAGTGCCCGCATCTCACGAGAAGCTAAGGTCGCCGCTCTTCGAACTGTGGCACTCCAGACAGCAAGCTGTCGCTGAGTCCTACGATTCGCGAAAACTTCATGTATCCTTGCAAAAATGGGGCTGCTCTTGCATGCACATGAAACTCGAGCGTGAGGGCCTAGGTAGCTTGGACCCAGGGTGCCAGCGTCATCAGAATTCGTGCGCACCAGAAGCGTCAGACGGACTCATGCTGCACTTCCACTTGCAACAACGCCACATCGTAGCATTGCTGCAGCAACAGCGTCTGTGAGCTGTCTATCGAGTTCGCATGACTCTGCACTACCTTATGAGACAACCCGGAGAATGCTACGTCACCGAAAACCTCAAAGCACCTGCCGACCCAACGGACAGAGGAATCACTGACTGTCTACTCATGGTTTTGAGGCTGCACGCGCACGAGAACAGCTGCAGAGCCACGAACAGCAGCCCGCCATAAGCTTCACGTTGGGGTGCCAGTCCGTCACCGAACTGGCGAAGAAGCTTCAGGCGAGGGGAGTGGCGTTTAGCGCTAGCCGAAAACCTTGAACCTCATCTACCCTTCAAAAGCCGGGTTCACGTTGGGGTTGCATGCAGAGCCCGTATGAAGGAGTCTGAACAACCTGCATGACCCCTGATGCTGCTCTTGCGAAAGCTTTCCTTGCTCTGATCAGCTGCCATCGTGCTTTAGCTGTGCACGGCACCGCGCTTTGCACCTGTCTTGCACGGCGGCATGGGGTTCATTGATGTTGAAGCTTGCATGCTCTCACCAGTAGCATGGTGGAGGGGACGCGAAGCAAAATGGATATCTAATGACGTCCACACCAACTGGCCTTTCGCAGCACTGCGAAAGCAACAGACTACGCAGACGCTACGCACACCTTGTCATGTTCAGATGAGCCCCTGCCATCCCTGCCCCACTGCCCGCATCTCACGAGCAGCTGAGGTCGCAGATCTTCGAACTGTGGCACTCCAGACAACAAACTGTCGCTGAGTTACACGACTTGGTCTTTGGGCTGCTCTTGCATGCACATGAAACTCGAGCGTGAGGGCCCGGGTAACTTGGACCCAGGACCACCAGCGTCGTCAGGTAGCGGTTGCATGTGCAGCCCTCGCTGAAACTCATGCCGAGTGGCCAGTAAAAGTGTGAGCCGGCATCGATGCATGTGCCGCTGCAAGCAGTTCCCCATGTTAAACTGTGTGGGGGGAGCGCTGTATTGACCGCTGTGTACCTGAGGACTCCGAGCTCTTGAATCGACTCGCTTAAAAAAGAGTGTTCGTTTTCAAGAGCAAAAGCAACTTCAAAAAGAAAGCCAGGGAGCGTTGTCCTGCGACATTCTCCATAGTTCTCCATCATTGTCTATACCATGCTCCAAGGATGGCACTTCTTTCAGACGCTGGATCGCAGAGCAAGAAAACCACTTCGCCAGAGAGTTTGTAAAGTGGCCTGTCGCTGGTAGTTGAGCCGTGCAGGTCGTAACGGCCGTTGACAGCGGAATTGCACTACCTCAACTGTCAATCCGTTGATTAACATGGAGCCGCCCGAGAAATGTTGACTGGCTATGTGCGTGTGTATGTGACAATCTCGAACACATCGAAGACCAATTCGGGGACAACAACAGAAGAACAAGAAAGACCAACGGATAAGAGGTTGGCAGACCCCAACACCCTAAGTACGGAAGCCCGAAGACCCTGAAAGAAGGTCGCGGGTGGCAAACCCCCAAACCTTGGCAAACCCTTAGGATGAAGATATCTGGCTGTTGTCTGAATCGTGCCGTGGCGTTTTCCGAAATCCTCCGGCCTTTTCCCACATGCTCCTTTGTTCCTCAGTTGTTCCCCTGAGTTTGGGCAGTGCTCGTCAGCGAAGCAACAGCTCACTCGGAAGCCATCAAACAGGGAGGTCGAAACTCGTGCCGAGTTGCTGGTGAAAGGGTAAGTGAGGCATCGATGCATGTGCCACTGCAAGCAGTTCCCCATGTTAAACTGTGTGGGGGGGAGCGCTGTATTGGCCGCTGTGTACCTGAGGACTCCGAGCTCTTGAATCGACTCGCTGAAAAAAGAGTGTTCGTTTTCAAGAGCAAACGCAACTTCAAAAAGAAAGCCAGGGAGCGTTGTCCTGCGACATTCTCCATAGTTCTCCATCATTGTCCATACCATGCTCTAAGGTTGTGGAGGGAGCCGTAGGTGACACTCCAGATGGCGCCGGAACTGACACTGCTTGTAGCCGCATTGCTGCCAGACTCTGGATCGTAGAACAGGTAAGCCACCTCGCCAGAGCGTCTGTAAAGTGGTCTTCTGCTGGTAGTGGAGCCCTGCAGCTCAGAACCGCCGACAGCGGAATTGCAAGGGCCGGCCAGCAGCAAGCCCAGCGTGCGCCGTCACACGGGAGCAAAGGCACTACCTCAACTCTCACTTGGTCAACAATTGCGGTTCACAGGTGGGGAGAAGGCGGCGCTTTTTGGACTCCCCGAGAGGTGCTCGCACAGCCACGGACACATATTAGTTCTGCTGCGTCCCAAACTCCCCCACCATCATGTCTTGTAGCAGAAAATCGTAATGCCATAACCATTGAGAACGATTACATTGAAGAAAGACAGCCCAGCCAAAGCCCAGAAGTTGCTCCTACAAGCACCAGTTATGCCAGGAGTTGAGATCTCCCCTGCTCGGTCTAGGCTTTAGGGTTTAGGGCTTATGGTTTGGGATTCAGGGTTTTGGGGCCGCGCAGAGCTCGCAGATTGGTACAACTGCTTTCAGCCTACAAACAGGCTCAGGGTCGCACCAGGGATGAAAAGCTACATCCTACAGGCAGTATGAACCACCATCACGCAATGCGCCACTTGTCTCCTAAAGCGTGATGAAGGTAGAACACCTGTCTTAATCTGCTAAGGCTTTGGACTTTGGTGCAGGCTTACAGCTATACCTCTTTGACATGATTTGCTCGGTGCCGGGAGTGCAAGCACGGAGTGGTTGAGGTAACGACTGACCCACATAATCCTGCCAAGACTCCTCAAGTGCAGACATGAATACAGCAACAGCTTCTGACACTTGGTTGTCAGAAGCAACATCCAGACTGCAAGCAAGACAGGCCTGACGGCCTGCTCTTGGAAAGCAGTTCAGTACTGACGCGCTGTCGAAAGCGGTCCTTTCACTTCGACTTCACTGTAAGTGCCGAAGCTCAGGGAGGCATTCTGCAGAGGGTCGGTAGCGAGAGCCATGATCTCATCTCAGGACCCTCCGACAAAAGCCATGTCATGTGTTCATGTGGATAGTCGAACTCGAAACGGCGATGCAGTAATCCGACTGACAAGCACTTAACTTCGTTCTGTCCCTTGCAAGTCACGCTCCAAGATGACAGCAGCACAGCCGTCCGAGTGGTCCCTGTCGGCTCCTGCAGTAATTGGATTCAGCACGTTGATCGCCGGTCTTACAGCCTCAGAATGCCCAGAGACGAACACACTCGGAATTCCAAACCATTGACCTCTGCTGATGCTGGAGTCACCGTGGCAGTCGCAGATGGCTGTGATCACATCCTTCAGCAAGGGCAGACAGAAAGCTGGGGCAAAACTGCCTGCTTGGCGCTTGCACCCAGCTTGAGCAGGACTGCACAGCTCACTTAACCCGTCGCCCGAGTCACACACCGATTGACGAAGCGGCCCTGAAAAAAACTATCCGTAACTCCTCGCGTCAAACTCATGTCTGTGTGCTGTGCGAGCAGGAGTGCCCTGCTCCTCGGGCTTTCTTTTGCGATCCTGCTGAAGACTTCGGAGGCTAGGAGTAACGGGTGCTGCAAGTCATGGGCCGCGTGTGACGATGCTCATCGGAAGGTGAACAGAAGAGCTGAAGAGAGTTCAGATAGAATATGACAGGTGCCTCACGTCCGTACAAAGGCAGAGACTGCTTGAAGCATNAAGTCATGGGCCGCGTGTGACGATGCTCATCGGAAGGTGAACAGAAGAGCTGAAGAGAGTTCAGATAGAATATGACAGGTGCCTCACGTCCGTACAAAGGCAGAGACTGCTTGAAGCATTGCATCTTCTCGTCTGGGGGCAGCATGACAATGCCTTGTCGGATACTCAATCACTCAGGACAACCTGCCCTGTGCGATCGGGCAGCTGTTGAAGCTCCGTGCCGGCAGCGAGCAGCATGCTTCTGCTTCAGGGCAAACGGGGAGAAGCCGAATCTGGAACCGAACCCGCAAAGCAAAAACCAATTTCAGCATGGCCANCGGGCAGCTGTTGAAGCTCCGTGCCGGCAGCGAGCAGCATGCTTCTGCTTCAGGGCAAACGGGGAGAAGCCGAATCTGGAACCGAACCCGCAAAGCAAAAACCAATTTCAGCATGGCCAAGGACAACTCACCCTCCAGCCCCCGGCCTCCAACAGGTCTTGGCACAGACAGCGACAGTCCGAGTACTTCCATGAAGTCACTGGGCAGAGTGATGTTCGGGGTATCTCAAGAAAGCAAAAGCCTATTACCATATTACCCCTTTTGGGTGATCGGCCGTTCTCATGAACTGCCAAACATGAAGGCTGAAACGCGTCAAGATGCACTCACCGTTGTGGCATCCTCCTGGTCTTGGCGAAAATTCTGAGCAAGAATGACAACGATTGTTCGGCCTTGTTGGGGCTGTTCCGGACCGCAACGGGCCGCACAGCTGTGAGCAAGCAGAAGCAAAACCGCCGCTTGGATCTCTGCCACTGCACAACCAGCCGAAGAGGACGAAGCATCAAACACCTACGATACCGTATTCGGACAAAAGACCTAGCATCCCTTCCCTGTGAGAGACGTCGGTGCGACACTGTAGCCTTTCAGCCGCAATTTTCAGTGTCCCACAGAGGCGGCATTGCTGCTGAAAGCAGATATTCTTCTGAGGAACCTGTTTCATTGCTGTCACTGCTACGCCGCGCTCTATGAGTTGGTGCCACTGCGAGAAGAACGGCTCACGGCTCACGGTGTAACACTGTACTGCACCTGATGGATGTAGCTATGTAGCATGCAGGCGTCGCAGTGCCTCTATGCGGACCGCTTTACAGCGGCCATCGCGAGGATTTCGGTCGATTCACGGATCATGCTATCTGCTTTAGCCATTCTGTGCTTCTTTCCGCATTTCTCTAGCAAAGGCTATCAGCAATAGGGTACAGTTTTTATTCGATCTCTTCGCGCCTGCAACAGTCCGAGTGAACAGCTACCAAGATTCACGGGGAACCTCTTCGAGCCTTTATCACCTCCAGCGGGCTGGTCCATTCAAGAGCTTCAACCGTCTCTGGCACGGGCTTTCCGTTTTTTTATAGGTCTTATAAACCCCCTGAGATGGGCACAGCCCCTCCTGACCATGCTTGGAGGTTTGAGATTCTGAGACACTTCACACTTGTGTGTGCATCAACGATTGGGTAAAGCTGGCATGGGTTTTGTGGTCATATCCATTTATTGTGTCATCGCCTTGCCTGGAACTTTTGCAAGATACCGTAACTTTGTAGAGAGTTGGAGTCAGCTTCTGGCCATATAATTTGGGAATCTGTAGATGCACCATGTGAGAACCAATTCTCCATGAAAAACCGGCAGGTTCTGGTTGAGTTGCAGTTGAGTTGCGACAAGGGCTCGTATCACAGTTGAACCACACCGGCTCGACCGAATGGGACACTCAGTACCTTCACTTCTTTGACGAAGCTGGCTCATGCCCTTCCAAGCCAATGTTTCAAATCGCAAGGAGGTATGCTGATCATGCGTTGCTCAGGCTGCAACCGAAGCAGCTCACTTAACCCGTCGCCCGAGTCACACCGATTGACAAAGTGGCTATCCGTAACTCCTCGCGTCAAGCTCATGTCTGTGTGCTGCGCGGGCAGGAGTGCCCTGCTCCGCGGGCTTTCTTTTGCGATCCTGCTGAAGACTTCGGAGGCTAGGAGTAACGGGTGCTGAAAGTCATGGGCCGCGTGTGACGATGCTCATCGGAAGGTGAACAGAAGAGCTGAAGAGAGTTCAGATAGAATATGACAGGTGCCTCACGTCCGTACAAAGGCAGAGACTGCTTGAAGCAT
>BGNK01004451.1:33834-46469 GCA_003297005.1 Symbiodinium sp. clade A Y106
CGGGCAGCTGTTGAAGCTCCGTGCCGGCAGCGAGCAGCATGCTTCTGCTTCAGGGCAAACGGGGAGAAGCCGAATCTGGAACCGAACCCGCAAAGCAAAAACCAATTTCAGCATGGCCACGGACAACTTACCGTCCATCCCCAGCCTCCAACAGGTCTTGGCACAGACGGCGACAGTCCGAGTACTTCCATGAAGTCACTGGGCAGAGTGATGTTCGGGGTATCTCAAGAAAGCAGAAGCCTATTACCATGTTACCCCTTTTGGGTCCGGGTGATCGGCCGTTCTCATGAACTGCCAGACATGAAGGCTGAAACGCGTCAAGATGTACTGACCGTTTTGGCATCCTCGTGTTCTTGGCGAGGATTCTGAGCTTCGGATCCATGGGTTGCAGAGCCAGCGCCCTCCGACTCTGGAATTCCAGCAGACCGGTCGATGCTTCCAAGGACTGCCATTAGAATTCAATAGCATGTCAGAGAAGATGAGTATGAAATAAAGGAGCCCTCGGCTTCTACTCCTTTACTTCACCGTCACTGCGGCTACCTTGCAACCAAACAGCCTAGAGAACGCGAGAATGATTGGATGTCTGGAGGAGGGTCGCATGATACCTTCCTACAGCAGAGGGAATCCCGCCGAGATGTCGATTCAAACGGAAGGGAAGGACCTTCGGGACAAACAACATGTAATGTTTGCGAGCCTGTAGCACTGGAAAGAAGGCCCATGCGGAAAAATCTTGGCTGCTTTTGGTCTCACATTGCACACCCTACGTTGTCTTGACCCTGAAACGCGTGCAGGCACCAGCGAACGGCCCCGACCCAACAGCTGAACGTGCTCGTGGTCCTTCATGGGTCGAGCCCCTACCTCCGTTCCACTTCGAAAGTGATTCCGTCAGTTTTCGAAGACCGGCTTTGCAAAAAGGCTGACAGATCGGCCCTGTCTCTGTCTTCGAGTTCTGGAAGATTGATGCCAGAACACGGAAAGAAGAATACCCGCACTTGTTGACCTTGCCATACTGAGCCGGTTTGGACGTGGTAAGCGGAACAGCTCGGACAGCCCTCATGAAAGGCCTTGCAAACAAAGGACCATGACAAACTGTGCACGGGCGAAATCTCGGGCGGACCGGCACAGGGACATCCACATCCGGCAGTGAACTCAAGCTCGCTGAGACATGTAAGTCATGTTCAGGGGAGCGCACGCCTTCGACAATTTTTCTTCGAGATTCTCTCTCTGCCAGACCGAGGTCTGGGGTTTAGGGGTTTAAGGGTTGAGGGTATATGGTGTCTTTCAACCTCTTTGCACCAACTCCCAGAAAGATGCTGGTGAGAACTGCTTCAGGCAAGCCTTCAAGGACACCGTCGGCAAAGGGACATTCTGTGAATGGGCATCTGCATGATCGCAGGTACTGAACTCGGACTTTTAGGTTGTAGACTTACAAGGTTCAGGGTGCGATACAGCCGCCAGAACCGCCACCTGTTCTTTCGACGGCAGGGGGCCGGCACCTTACAGCAACATTGAGCAGGCTATCATACAAATAGCTTGCCAATCGCCATACGGGGCATCGACGGGGCAACCGACATCTCACAGCCAGCTAAAGCTTAGCAGCTAAGGCACTTCTACGCCTCGACGAGACAGCACAGACAGCACACTCCCAACAGCTCCAACAATGACCCAGGGAGGCTTCGCGAAACGATATCAAGGGCAAGCTGATGTCACCCTGCATGCATCAGGAAAAAGGAATGGCTGTGCTTCTGGAGATCGGCTGCCGCTTCAACGCCACCCCGCGAACCTTCAAAGCTCCAGGCTTTTGAAGCCTTTGCCAGTGAGATGCACATGTCCTTCCAAACGGAAGGATGAAAAAAGGTTCCATGTCATGGAATGCCGGTAACACGCTCACCTCAGCGCCATCTCGGAAGCGCCTGGGCCTACGCCGCCTATGCTAGCTTCTGGCAGCAGCAGCACATCGACGACAAGGCCGGTCCAAGAAGCAGCTTCACAACTGAAGCTTCACTGCTGGCTGTCGTGCAGTCTCGGCCGTCTCGGCCGATGGCAGTGCGGGTGTCGTGCGAGTTGACTCTCTCTTCGATTCAGTGAGGCTGTCGGCGAACCACAGCCTGTTGACGTCTTGGCCCTTCCGTTGTCCGTTGCGGTTTCGGCGTCAAAAAGACTACAGCTGTCCTGGACCAGTAAGGAACCGACAGGTAGGGAGATGGCAGCACAGAAACGACACCAACAAACAAATGCGAGAACACTGGAGGATGCTGCATGCTGTGCATGCTGCGGTGAAGCTGCGACGGTTGTGGATGCTCGGTGGCAGCCTTGATTTGCAAACCTAGAACTTGAATCTGCATGGGAAGTAGCAGTTTGCCGCCAAGGCTAGCGATGCCGTCAGACTCTGTGAAACACCGCAAAACATGACCTGAGGCCTTTCCCCTTTGTCCTGTAGGGCTTGTAGGGACAGGGACCCAACCTGCAAGATGATCAGTGAGGCGCGGCCCTGCAGCTTGCCGTCACCTCCTGTGTGACTCGCACAGCAGCTGAGATGCAGGTGTGTGTGGCTTTAACAGCTGGTTGCAGTCAACCCTTCATACATACTCTAGAAGCTCTTCGGCGCGCCTGAAGCGCCTCAAGTCTTTTCTGATCAAGCTGCCATCTTGCAGCTGCACATGCAAACAGCGTGCGGATGCGAAACAGAAGGAATGCCAGGCACTGCCCAAACGGTAAGCAGATTACTTCTACACACAACGGGGCAGCAAGTGCAGCTTGCTCCACAGTCAGGAGCCGAGTCAGAGGCCTCGTCTCCAGCGACATTCATGCTCTGCGTGACGTATCGGAGTCTTGGTGTTGATTAAACTAGGGCTTTCGGTTTAGAGTGGAAACGCTCCAGCCTCGTGCTTGACAGACACTTCACAACTTATCACACTTTGGAGCATTGCAAATTTTAAGATTATTGATGGCAAAACGGGAGATCGAGCTTCGAACCTCGCCCGCCTTCAACCATTGCAAGGATTGGGAGTTGCTCTATAAAGACTGCTGACCATCGTCCTTGTCGGAAACGGCACAACCCGGAAGGGTTGCTGATTTCCACCTTCACTGTTGCATCGACAAACCATGGTGTGTTCTTATCAGTGGAAACCATCGTTTACTCCCGTGCAAACACTGGGGACCTTGTTCCTAACACAGCCGAGCCACAGCTTGCGAAACAGGAGTTCGCCAGCAGCCAGTACTTCCGAACATGAGGGCTGAGGGCGTGTTGCGGCAGGCCATGGCATGCCTCAAGCGGGTTTAGGGGCTGCAGCGTCGCGAGAAAATCCCACAGTTGAAAGTTACGCAGTGCAGCACTTTCGAGGCCCTCGAACTTGATCCTTACAGTATCGAAAACTGTGGATCACGGCCACGAAAGCAAGTTGAGGGACCAGAAAGACGGACAGAAGGACAGAGAGCTACAGGCAGGCAGACAGATAAATCGACAAAACGAGCGAGAGTCAACAAACAGACTTGCAACTGACACAAACCGAAAATTGCTAGCGTGCAACTTTCGTCTTGATTTCTATACACACGGAAGTATATACCAATGAAAAAGCCAGAAACATACTCGGAAAGACACAATACACAGACGGAAAGACAATCAGTAATTGAAATGTGATACACGCAATGACCTGGTGCAACAAAACACAACGGGTGTGAGAGCTTTCAATTTGATGGGCTTGAAAAGTTGTTAAAAACCCCCGGCCTGGGACACGAGCTTGAATCTCCGGCACCTACGGGAAGTTCGGCTCTGACCACGATGTTCTCTGCAACACACCTTCTGCTCGTGGAAATGCCAAAGTCAAATATCCCCAAACTTATCACTGGCACATATTGCATTCAAACTACATGTGGCTGTCATGCAGGTCAAGTCTAGTTAAAACTTGGTCTACATGACACCTGTTGAAGCTATGCGGCTGTGGCATGACAGGGGCATTGATCAAGAAGGAAAGCATGGAAAGGTCCTTTCGAAGATGTCGGCTGGGACTGTACAAAAACATTTGCAAAGCAACGGCATTCGACTTACGACTTTGCTGCCCAGGTTGCATCTCATGGGGTGGGGGTGGGGTGGGTGTTCGTGTGCTGCAGGCTTCTTGGTGGCGCCAAGGGCGAGATGGTAATCTCCAATGGCCCGGCGAGGTCGCGTTGTACCCCCTCCTCTCCCTCGCAGTTGCCTGAAGCCATGTTTAGCATTATCGTTAAATGTTAAGGCGTTAAGGTTTTTATCATGCTTTCATCGACGTTCGGCTGTGTTTGTGTCGCATTATGGACGGTGCAGACATTTTTGCACTGTTCTACCATTTAGTCATTCAGCAAAATTCACTGTTGGGCGTGTATCCCTTCGCAAAGCGTACAGGAACACAGGCAACACAGGAGTCTTTTTTCACTACAGGCGCACAGCTGTAGATCGTACTCTGCTAACAAGCATGGATACATGCAAGTGATACGTGAAACAGACAGGCACCTGGATGTGTAACATTCAGTGTTTCAACCAGGCACAAATTTAAAACACGTCGAACTGCATGGCCGTGAAGTCGGCATTCTACTTGCCTGTTATTGCCCAAGCGAATTAATGGCGGAGTGATTGGACTACATCTGTAACTTGTGAGTGTCTGTACATCTCAGCCTGGAGACAGCATATATGAAAAGCAGAACACGCACACGAAACACAACGGATCTTCGGTTGAAAACTCTTGTCTGAAAGTTGCCCACATGTTCAGTTACCTCTCCAGATGGAAAGCATACTGCACAGAAAGAGTAGAACTTAGCTCCACTTGATGCCAGCGGTGGCTGCATGCGGCTGCAAGAGTCGCATCTGATGTGCGTATCTCATCCTGTGATAAGTTGATAAGTATCTCATTCTTGTTTGTGGCAGAGACCTAAAGAAGTACCTTTTCTTGGGAAAAGCATCTTCTTATGAAATGGCAAAGCACTCTGTGAGAATGAAAGTTTAAAACCTTTTACCAACGTCACTTCTCAAACACACGGCGCGACGGACTTCTCTTTTCCCTCTAAGTTCGCTTGGCTTGAGCCTCGTGTGACCTACGGAGTGCACATTGTGAAACATGCTAAATTGGGCATACACTGGAAATTGAAATGTTTGTTGCGCCCTCATCGATTCAAGTTCGCCACTTGACTCGATCTTCAAACATTCTTCTACAATCCACTTCGCCTTTGTCACATGCTCCCGAGAACTTCTTAACTCCTACTTCCTTCTTCGATTGTAGTGATGTAGTCGGTCTTCTTCTCAGTCCTGTGACGGAAAATGTGTGAAACAACACAGGTTCCAACTGCACTTCCTTCCGAAACTGCCTAAAACATGCAAGCACTCATTCTTTTTCCAGCGTGCTCGCTCTGGTCGCTGTAGTCGAAAACCCTCGTGTGGCCCTGCTTAGTAACTTAGTAGCTTTGCATTTCACAACTTTGTCGTGATCGTGGTGCTTGTCGTGTCCTCGGGACGATCATTCCACTCTTTCGGAATCATCCTTTCTCGCAAGCTTTTCAGCTTTTCCTCTCGAACAACTCGTCTTCTGGATTTTCCCTTCTTTTCTTTCCGCTTCTTGGCGGCTGCTTCGATCTCAAAGTTGTGATCAGCTCCCGCTCTTCTCAACCTTCTTCTTCTTTTCCTTCTCTTTTGTTGTCTTCCTGTCTTTTGGAAGATCTTTTGCGCTTCCTGCTCTTTTTTTTGGCGTGTGCGTCTCGGTGACACGGCGCTGCGCTCGGCCCCTACAAGTTTCAAAGTTCGACGAAGACTTTGCAAGACGTCAGCAAGGTACACTCCGGCACCGCAGCAGCCACAGCAGCAAGCGCAGCAACGCAGCAGCAAAGGTTTGACCAGCTGATGCAGTTAGGTCAAGCAATAGACAGAAGGAGCTCAACGAGATCCTCCATAAGGCCAGGACAAATTTCTGGCATCTCTTCAAGTCTGGTCTTCTTCGACAAGTTGACGAGACGGGGATGAGAATGGAGACACAGTCTCCCGTCCAACTTGAAGAGTGTGCTTGGTGATAAGTTCACTTGGGCCAGTTGGCTTTAACACCCTCTTTCAGGATTCAGCCTTCACTGCTTCCTTAAAGTGTTCGAACTTGGGAAGCTCACTGGAAACTATTTTGTTGAGTACCAGCACAAGCCCAAGAGTTTACTCCAATGGCTATCGGCTATCGTTTGCCTTACGAGAAGAATGAGCAGCGGTTTCTGGTGGCCTTGCAGCTATGCTCAAGGAGCTCATGGATGGGGAAAGGATGGAGTTCAGGCCATTTGTTCCGGATATTGGCTTCCGTCGTCCACTTTCTGATGATCCTCGTGCGCGCAAACTAAGGCTGACAAGACTGACTACGCCAAGAAACTCAAGGCACACGGAAAGGATGTGTACCGAGAAATCGAATATCCGTGACGACTTCTCTCTTCTTACCTAAGTCGTCGCGGAGGCGTACGAACCGAACTTCTTCAGCCACATCACTTGGAATTCTTCGGATTGAGATGCGGAAGAAGTATCGGATCATCTCGGCGGAAGACTTTCCCCTTTATAACAGCACATTGCAGACATTCTAGCTTGCCTGAAACGTTCTCTTTCGAAGACAAAAGGTGAAAACTTTCGAAACCTCCGATCGAGGAAGTTGAGGAACCAGAGCCGATGGACACCATCAACGCTGAAGGAGAACGCAGAGACTCTGATGGATACCTTTGGCGTCGATGTGGAAACCAAAAAGACTTGTAACTGCGAAAACTGAAACATCTGATGTGCCAATGGAGACCAAAGTTCCCAAAAAAAAACTCTTCACATGAAGAGGCAGGCGGCGTGGCATCTTCGAGTCCAAGCACAGTTGCGTGCTTTCATGCCGTAACATTGCTCCATGTGCTGAACGTTCACTACTGCCGCCTCATAAGAGGTTTTCAGCACGAGTAGAAGCAGCATGAAGCCGAATGAAGAACTTCAACAGTTTCAACGTCAGTTTCGACTTAAGAGGTGCCGTAGCCGGGTCAAGCAGGGGCATGTAGCCCTTATCGGCCTCGACATCAACTACCTCTGGTAGCGCATCAAGTTCGGCAAGCAGGTGGTCGTAGGCATGTCCCCTATCTCCGAAGAAACCTGTCGGTGCATTCCGTAACCATACGAACTTCCCTCGTTGGACTGATGGCGAGCTGCATAGACGCTCCCGCGTCACCAGGTCAAGGGGCCAAGGGCACAAGGCGTCCCTGTCGTGATGTAACANCTTCCCTCGTTGGACTGATGGCGAGCTGCATAGACGCTCCCGCGTCACCAGGTCAAGGGGCCAAGGGCACAAGGCGTCCCTGTCGTGATGTAACAGAAAGACGCGGTAAGGTGTCCCCAAACCTTTGTGAGCCACTGATCTTGGACTTCAGTGTGCACGTCGCGAAAAGTGAAGTCTCAAGTGCAGAACTGCGTTGCTGACGAGATGTTGAGAACTGCATTGGTGCAGTGACACGCTTGTAACTCCGAGACTTCATGCAAACATGGAGTTGCTGATGATACTTCAACGCCTGATCTTGAGTTGAACTATGTCCACAACCTCTACAAGTTATGCCAATCCGGCATTCCCAGTACTGCGTATCGGAGCCGGGCCATCCGTCTCCATCTCGTCCACTCCCAGCTCGCCCGAGCGGAGTCCTGGCTCCCACAAGCGGTGCAATAAAACTGCCAGTAACGCCCCGTAAAGCTACCAGCCGAGAAACCTTCCAAACGGATTGGGGCCGGGATTTGAGCAGCCATAGCAATACACAGCGCGGTAACACAGGATGGGGCTGTTGGAGGTGCGAGTCCGCAGGCGTTGTTTGCAGGTCACGAAAGGCCTCCGTCGCGGCAGGGCCAGCGGAGTCTTTGACCCCTAAAAGGCGAGCCGCCCCAGCCTCTGTGCCGGCGAGGGTGAAAGCAGAAACTGACATGACATCCAGCCATGGAGAGTCCAAGCGGGACGCTCCAGATCACCATGGGCGAGCTCCATGAGGCAGCCCGTGGGGCCATAGCACTGTGGCGTGCACTTGATCATGCGATCCCGGGCTCCTCACCGCGGCTCGCTTCTGGGCAGAAAATGTGGACGGTCTCTCTCTTGTATCTGGTTTTTCAAACCGCGTTTTGTTTCAGCGAAGTCTCTGGCTGTTTCGTTCATGGGGTAAGTCCTTCTTCCCGGTTCCGGCCGGAACTCGCTCCACAACGCGGCCNCAAACCGCGTTTTGTTTCAGCGAAGTCTCTGGCTGTTTCGTTCATGGGGTAAGTCCTTCTTCCCGGTTCCGGCCGGAACTCGCTCCACAACGCGGCCTAGGAGGGCCAGGGCTGGCTTTCAAAAGGCCCGAAAGTGCGCGTAAAGTCCATGCAAAATCTTTTGGGCCATGGTGCTGCCTGGAGGGGTAGAGGTTTGGAGGTTCGACTTCTGCTGATCCGGTAGAGTCCGCTTGAATTGCAGNGTGCTGCCTGGAGGGGTAGAGGTTTGGAGGTTCGACTTCTGCTGATCCGGTAGAGTCCGCTTGAATTGCAGGGAAGACTGCGGTACAGACGTCGTCTCTGCATCCAGAGACTCAAATCTGTACCGTACTCATGTTGTAAACTCAGCAAAGACTCCACAAATACTCCAAAAACCGTCAAACTCCACAGAGACTTTGGTAGAGACTTCGCAAAGACTCCCCAAAGACAAAGTGACTCCACAAAAATCGAAAGATTCCAGACTCAAAGTCTATCACGTCTGCAAAATTGGTTGCCTGGAATGTCACATCTTCCACAGCGTGCTGCTCGTCAAAGATTCGAAGAAGATGCCAGATGATGACAGCGCACAGTAGCGCCTCAGGATCCTCATCTACATACCTCCATACGACTAGCATCAAAGACCAGCAGGCGTCCGCACTTGCGGCTTCGGGCATATTCCTCCTCTCAGCCAGGTGTCGAAGGAGAGACGTTTTCCATGTGCCTCTGGCTCCAAAAAGCAACGACCCTCGGTTTGTGGGATCCACAGCCTGGGTCTGCTCGATCTGGGCCGCAACTTCCTGCACAGGTCCATCCCTCTCTAGGAAGGGCTTGTTCGCCTTGTTGCGGGAGTTCAAGACTCGCTCGTCCCAGTCGGAAATCTCGCTACCCGGGAGTCCTTTTCACCTGGCGCTGCGTTGCCAATAGAACGTGACAGCTCAGGGAAAACATGAAAGTCCTTGAAGACCGTGAGCTGAGGGCACCAGGAACAACAAACTTAGGGTTCACACCCTCCAACCAGATTTGCGTGAAACCTCTGCCTGAGCCACAAANACAGCTCAGGGAAAACATGAAAGTCCTTGAAGACCGTGAGCTGAGGGCACCAGGAACAACAAACTTAGGGTTCACACCCTCCAACCAGATTTGCGTGAAACCTCTGCCTGAGCCACAAACGTGCCTTCCACCGGTACAGTGCGAGACGCAAGCAGAGTTGCGTGAAACCAGGGATTGCAGAGCATAAGATGGCCGAAAACGTGAGCACTCGAACTTACTGCCATGACCTTGATTCTTCTCGCGACTGGGTCATCTGCGCCATGATGCCAGACTGAACGAAATTCAATGTCCTCCCGCCGCGATGCGGGGGCACATGCGCTGGGAGTACGCGATGATACTATGTACCTGTAATCGAGCCTCGCCACCGCTCCCAAGACCGGACTGCTCTAGTTATCAGCCTGAGCACCTTGACATACGATCATGCTGCGACATCCTGAAAGTAGGCAATTGGATGATTTGAATTTGGAATTGGCAAGACAAAGTCGAGCCTGACTTCGAAGGATGGATCTTTGGGCGCTGAGACCTGGCATCATAGATTTCGTGCTTTTAACGGCAGGGACATGACGCTTTGCAGTTCCTCCAATTGCTNTTCGAAGGATGGATCTTTGGGCGCTGAGACCTGGCATCATAGATTTCGTGCTTTTAACGGCAGGGACATGACGCTTTGCAGTTCCTCCAATTGCTGCACGCCTCAACAAAGTGTACATGCACATGCACCTTCACATCAAGCGCTAGAGCCGGATGCCACAACCTCGAGCATCTTTCTTACGCAGAGGCCGCCGCACATCCTGTTNCAAAGTGTACATGCACATGCACCTTCACATCAAGCGCTAGAGCCGGATGCCACAACCTCGAGCATCTTTCTTACGCAGAGGCCGCCGCACATCCTGTTTCGCGACTATGCTTCCGCAACACATTAAACTGTATCTGCCCTCGTCTTTGCGTTTGGTCCACGGTCAAGGCATCTCGGTCAGAAGCACATGATGCTGGCAGGAATCCAAGTGCTGATCGGCATTGTCGGGATTGAGCTTCCNTCCTTGGTTTGCGGTCTTCGCATAGACTGTGAAAGAGATATGCACACCGTCCACCTCAAGCTCAGTTGGCTGGCTGGACTTGTAATCTCGCGGTACCCTCCCAGTGGCAAAGATGGCACGGATTTGTTTGCACCCTGCTGCCTTGGCCCACTTCATACCCGTTTGCTTTGTGAAGTTCATGAACTGCTCAATCTCCTTCCATTCCTGCACTGAGGAATCGATTTCTGGGTATTTACATTGCAATAAAATCATCGCGTCACCATCGACCCCGATTGCGTCCACACCTGCCTGGTTCTGTTTCTGTGCAAGGCAGACGCGAGACTTCTTGTCTTTCCGGAATGTCGTCGCTACACTGTCAGGATCACATGGCGAATTGTATGGGAAGCCTTGCATTTCCACAGCAATCCGAATGGCGCAGAGCGCCTCGAATGCCTTGGTGCTCCAGTCGCGACTTGGCGGAGTGGGAGCATCCGACCACAAGTGCTGAAAGCGTTCTGGTCGTCGCAGCACCAGCAGCAGCTTCACGAAGCATGGGTATGGGACTGACATGCGATACGTCTTGCCACCACTGTCAGCCTTCTGAAGAAAAACTAGGCCTTTCTGGGCATAGCTTCGGCATGTCTGTTCGGGGACGGCTCGTTGCAAGAGGATCCGCTTCAGCAATGACATGCTCTGGTCGGACTGCAGCGTTGCAGCGACGGCGTCTCCGTAGACTTGAACACGATTGCACGTGAACAGCGAACCAAGTCCACCACTGCTCCGTTTCATGTATTGGTATAACTCGACCAGCAATGCTGCGTGACCACCACAGGCGCTAATCGCACGCCGGGACGTCATGTCCTCAACCGCAATGCCTCAGGGAAACACACATGCATCATGCAGTGTCATGGACATGTCATCGAACAGCAGACGTGTCCCCCTCGCGAGCCTTGAAAGAACTTTAACGACTCCGCGAAACTGAAGGGAGCGAGATTCATGCGCTTGAGCGGTATAGTAGTTGGCTCTACATCCCAGATCACCGGCGAAGTATGGGTAATGACCGGCACCACCAATCCCAGCGGCGCTTCCCCACAGTTGTAGTCGGCCAGGCAGTTCACGAAGGCTTTGAGACTCTTGCCATCAAAGCTTGTCTCCTGCAATAGCATGGCCAGCTCATCCACATGAACGACCAGAATGCGAGTATCTGCCTCTGGGGCACTTTCAAAAATTGCATCCAGCACTTCCCATGTTGTTAATCCCCTCAGCCACTCTGCTTTATGACGGACGGCATCTGGTGAGCATTCTAGGAGTCCCCGTGCAAAAAGAAGACTGGCCATGGTTTGACGGTAGGAAAACTGCTTAGTACTGAGAAGATGAACTGCTTCGGTGCGATCAGCATCGCCGCCGCCAGAGCCGCCATTAAAGTTCAGCCCCACACGAAGTACAGCACAGTCGCTGAAATCTNGGTAGGAAAACTGCTTAGTACTGAGAAGATGAACTGCTTCGGTGCGATCAGCATCGCCGCCGCCAGAGCCGCCATTAAAGTTCAGCCCCACACGAAGTACAGCACAGTCGCTGAAATCTTTGTCTCCTTCCAGCAACCGCTCAACCTGGAAGCCCCAACGCGTTTTTCCAGCACCGCTCATGGTGGCATATTCCAGCAGCGGGCTGTCAGCTTTGTTCAACCGCCTGCTGGTGTTGAAGCGCTGCAACATCTTGCCGACTTCGAAGAGAAATGCTTTGGATGTTTCGTTGGGGTTCACATAGTGTGAGTCATTTGGCTCCGCGTGGAGGTTGCGAGACAACTGTTTTTGCAGCTGGTCTTTGATGGCCAGCAGGTCAGAAGCCGANTGGATGTTTCGTTGGGGTTCACATAGTGTGAGTCATTTGGCTCCGCGTGGAGGTTGCGAGACAACTGTTTTTGCAGCTGGTCTTTGATGGCCAGCAGGTCAGAAGCCGAGTGCCCAGTTAAGTCGGGGATGGCCAACAGGTCCTGGCTTGCACAAGGGATTGACAATCACAACAAACCGAACACGTATCGGCAATGAGGGAGAAAACCGACTAGCAGGTTCCTAGTCCGTTTCACATTTTCNTCGGGGATGGCCAACAGGTCCTGGCTTGCACAAGGGATTGACAATCACAACAAACCGAACACGTATCGGCAATGAGGGAGAAAACCGACTAGCAGGTTCCTAGTCCGTTTCACATTTTCGCGAACACGCTGGCCCTTCATAACAGGCAAAAGAGAAGCATTGGACAAATCAAGACAGACAACAACACCGACGAAACTGCGACAGCAGGGCGGCCAAGTAACCTGAGCCTCATACACAAAAGCCACTGCAGCCCGAGAG
>BGNK01004452.1:7629-60323 GCA_003297005.1 Symbiodinium sp. clade A Y106
TTGTCGTGGCCCTTAACGGCTCCAGGGGGGTATGTGGGCGCGTCGCAAAGGGACGCTCCTCGAGTTATAAGTTGAATGGCATGCTGCGAGGCCTTCTACCGCATCTCATTATGGGGAAGATCACCATTTCCATTTTGTGGGTCGAAACCTCAAGCAACTACGCTGATCATCCATCTCGTTTCCGTGATCTTCCGCCGCCCAGGTCACCGCCGCCTTGGCTGCAACGGTTCGGAGTGAGCCCCTCAGCAAGCTTCACCGGGATTGAGATTTCCATTGGAGGAGCACCCGTCACTCGGGCGCATCTGGAGGCTGGCTCGAACATGGCCCAGCCCCTCGACATCACCGGTGGGGTGGATGTGCTGGGCCCTTGGGTCGAACAGGGGTTTGTGCTCGGGTTGATCGATTGGGTTTGGATGGCTCCGTCTGTGGCTGTACGTTCTCATCTTCGGCGAAGTCGCAGAGGTAGCCAGCGGCACGAGCCCGAGGAGGGTGAAACGAATTTTGGCCAGGAGGACCCGACGGATCGTCTTTGGTGNGCTCCGTCTGTGGCTGTACGTTCTCATCTTCGGCGAAGTCGCAGAGGTAGCCAGCGGCACGAGCCCGAGGAGGGTGAAACGAATTTTGGCCAGGAGGACCCGACGGATCGTCTTTGGTGTCGGCTGTTGAACATTGCTATGAACATCATGTCCGTGAGAGGCTTCTTCTTTCTGGTGCACCCGCGGGACAGCCGAGTCTGGCACTTAGACGAAACACAGGGGCTACTTAACCACGAAGCGGTGAAGCTGCATCACGTTGATTCATGTGCGTATGAGGGAGAGAGCTCAACACACGGGTTACAGGGGCCCATCGCCATCCTCAGCAATTCCCCCTGGATCAGCTCAGTTGTGCGCCGTTGCCCCGGTGATCACCATCTTGCACCAGTCCCCCGAAGTGTGCGTGCTCAAATCGTGGGCGTGCCCCCGTATACCTTCTGCCGTGCGCTAGCTGATGCCACGGTGTGCTGGGAGATTGCGAAACGCAAACCTCACGCCTGAATACAGGCGGGGGCTGCGGGAGGCGGCACGATGGCTGCTGGACCTTGCGATTTCACTTGGTGCTCAACTCTCTTCGGATTCTCCTCCTCAGAAAGTTGATCGATGGCTCGAGCGGTGTATTGAGTATGCCTATGATCGAGGGGAGAAGTTGTACTATGTTAGGCTGGGGCTCATCGGGCTTCAACGTGCTTGGCATCTTTCGGGCCCTCTCCTTCGAGGGTCATGGTCTGCGATTAGAGGATGGNATGCCTATGATCGAGGGGAGAAGTTGTACTATGTTAGGCTGGGGCTCATCGGGCTTCAACGTGCTTGGCATCTTTCGGGCCCTCTCCTTCGAGGGTCATGGTCTGCGATTAGAGGATGGCGAGCCTTGCAACCGATCCGGCCCGGCGCCACAACAAGCCTCCTCTCCGTGGCGGTCTTCGCAGTGTATGTAGTTTCCTACAGCTCACAGGGCGTCTGGGTTCCTATTTGGAGTTTGGGGTTCAGGGCAGTATGGCTTCCGGGTTCCTGAGTTATCATGGCCGGGTCGTGTAGCACTTGATGAACCCTGCCCTACTTGGAAGTTCATGGGTACTTGTAAGTACGGTTGGAAGTAGGATAACTATACTTGTAGCCAATATAAGGGGACCTACAACCCCACTTATAATTGCCCAAACCCAGGCCTGACATGGGAGTTCCACAAGCTGACCGAAGCTTCCTTGCTGGTTGTGCAAGCACAGATTGCTTCGCGGCTGCAATCATAGGCCATTCAGTTGATACCACTTTGCTACGTGGAGCCGTGTGCATGGTTTTAGAAAGGAGCTGGAGTTGAAGCGCGTCATATCTGAGACAGCGGCAGTACACTTTGAAATCCAGACTATCATTATTGCTATCACGATTGTTTTTGCGAGTACAAGTTCTTTCTCTATCCCTATTACATCCACACCCTAAACCCTAAACCTTAAGCCTCAAGCGCTGAGGTGCTGGTCTCAAAGCTTCTATGCATGGCTCTTGGTGCCGGGCATGCAGCGAGCATCGGGTCCTGCTTTGAGGCGTGCAAGTCTTCGTATGAGCAGTAAAGCAAGTATTCGTTTCGGTGTTGATACTTGGAGGTTCATGGGCAGTTATAAGTAGGGTTATAAGTAGGGTTACTATACTTATAACCCAGATTAGGGACTTATAACCCACTTATAACTACCCATGAACCTCCAAGTAGCAGTGTTGGTATTAGGGTTTGGGGTTTAGGGTTTAGGAATTTAGGGTTTAGGGTTCAGGGAACATTGGGCTTGAGGGCTTGGGTTTGATGGTATTAGGGTCTCGGGCTTTGGGGGCTTCAGGGTTTAGGGTTTAGGGGATTCGGGGTTTAGGGTTTAGGGTTTAGGGGATTCGGGGTTTAGGGTTTGGGGGATTCGGGGCTGAGGGGAAAAAGGGAGGTTGCCTTGGCAGAGGCTTAAAACCCGATCCGAAACCGTGGAGCCAGCCACCCGACGGCAGCAGAGAGACAATCTTGACTTTTTGAGGAGCTCACACTAAATCCTACACCCTGAACCCAGGATTAAAGAACAAATACAGGGATTTCGAAACCCTAAACCCTAAACCCTCAACCCTAAACCCTAAACCCGGGTTTTTGTGCGTCAGGTTCGCAACATTGCGATATTCACTACCCGGCTTCTGCTTCGGCTTCTACGAGGTCTTCAAGATGATGGCCCTCCAAAAGATCCTACTACTTAGGGAAAATTACGGTTTGCTTTAAAGGATTACTATAAGGGTACTACAAGGGTTCCTTTGAAGGGCTCTATAATTATATTGAGGTCCTTACCATAAGAAGATCCTGGGTTTAGGCTTCCCTAGAGGAGCTCTTAANTTTAAAGGATTACTATAAGGGTACTACAAGGGTTCCTTTGAAGGGCTCTATAATTATATTGAGGTCCTTACCATAAGAAGATCCTGGGTTTAGGCTTCCCTAGAGGAGCTCTTAAACTAGAGGAACAAAGGAGCCCTTTAAGGGGAGCCCTAAACAGAACAGGATTCCTGTCCTACTACTTAGGGAAAATTACGGGTTGCTTTAAAGGATTACTATAAGGGTACTACAAGGGTTCCTTTGAAGGGCTCTATAATTATATTGAGGTCCTTACCATAAGAAGATCCTGGGTTTAGGCTTCCCTAGAGGAGCTCTTAANGTACTACAAGGGTTCCTTTGAAGGGCTCTATAATTATATTGAGGTCCTTACCATAAGAAGATCCTGGGTTTAGGCTTCCCTAGAGGAGCTCTTAAACTAAAGGAACAAAGGAGCCCTTTAAGGGGAGCCCTAAACAGAACAGGATTCCTGTCCTACTACTTAGGGAAAATTACGGGCTGCTATAAAGGATTACTATAAGGGTACTACAAGGGTTCCTTTGAAGGGCTCTATAATTATATTGAGGTCCTTACCATAAGAAGATCCTGGGTTTAGGCTTCCCTAGAGGAGCTCTTAAACTAAANGTACTACAAGGGTTCCTTTGAAGGGCTCTATAATTATATTGAGGTCCTTACCATAAGAAGATCCTGGGTTTAGGCTTCCCTAGAGGAGCTCTTAAACTAAAGGAACAAAGGAGCCCTTTGAGGGGAGCCCTAAACAGAACAGGATTCCTGTCCTACTACTTAGGGAAAATTACGGGCTGCTTTAAAGGATTACTATAAGGGTACTACAAGGGTTCCTTTGAAGGGCTCTATAATTATATTGAGGTCCTTAGAATAAGGATCCTACTACTTAGGGTACATGTTAGTTTTCGGAAACTCCCATGTGGAGGCTCTTCTACAGGTCATTGTAAGTTGGGAATATGCTTCATTGTCCTGGGCTTTGGAGTACCATACTTTAATACTTTTTTGCTTAAAAGGAACCATTATGAAATAAAAGTTTATACTTTTTTCCCTTGCTTACTTACCACCATGGTCTTAGTAGCTGAGTGGATACACTTTACACTTTTTGGGATAATACTACCCACTATGAAAGGAAAAGTGTACACTTTTTGGGGCTTATGAATTTAGCAACTAAGGATCAGTGCTGGCTCGGTGCAAGTCCTGTTGCAGTTTCAGCTGATCCTAGGTCCTCTAGTAGTATCCTTTTGGGTTTAGGGTTTAGGGTTTCGTTTCGTATGACTTTGCAAGGATTTGATGGCATAGGGTGTTATAGCTTCTGGGCTTCTAGGTTCAGGCGTACCCTACATACCATGCCCTTTTTACATTGTGTTGGGGTTCCGCAATGAAAGAGAAGTTTTTGCTTCTTCCGAGAACACGAAACCCTAAACCCAATACCCTAAGCCCTAAACCTAGCAAGGATCCCGATGGTGCTCCTCCGAAGCCTGGTCTTCCGAACAGCCTTGCAGCCAGCAGACTGGACCTTGCTCCTCGCTCTGACTTGCGGTTGTGCCTGGGCTTTCTATGTTTTTTTGTCCAAGGGCTTTTGGAATCGTTCTTTTGGTGTGATTGTAGTGTACACCCAAGGGTTCATTAAAGAACGCAGTTTTTTGGGTCAAAAGGGCTGCTAGGTGCAGGCTTCCAGTACACTCATGATGCCGCGTCGGTGATGGGCTCGGCGTACACTGCCATTTCCATGGGCTTCAGCGTTCTAGGCAACGTCCTCGGTGAGTACCTGCTGACCTCAGAGCATCAAGAACCCGTGGTGCTTCAAAATTCTTGGAGTTTGGTCAGTGAGTCCTTGGCGGCCATAGTTGTGATGCTTTTGGACAGGACGCCCCGGACGGTTTGGGGTTGGCGCCATCTTGCGCTGAGATTCTGTGTGCCTTTTCATTGCGCGTTTGTAAGCAGGCTAGATAAACTCAGATCCCCTAAACCCTAAACCCTAAACCCTAATAGGAGCTCTAACCACAACGTTCTCATGTTGCCTTCGTGGTCGCCGCTGATTTGGACTCTCGTCGTTGCTGGCGCTTTGGACACTTTGGTGTCGACAACCGCCTGCAAGGTGAATGGCTCCGTAGCAAAGACCATAGCTGCCAACATCTCCACAGTGTTCCCCACTTGGGTAGTTTTGATGCTGCTGGGAGTGGAGTCTGTGTACGATGTTCCCAAGATTCTCTTCGGCCTGGTGATGCTCACGACATCCGCTACATTCACAATGAAGAACGAGAAGTGAAGGATAGGGAAGTAGACCCAGCATGGCATCAAGAGGATTGCGCTCTTCACTGAGATCGGTCCTAGGCCCAGCAGCTGTAGCTCTTTAGGAGCTAGCCCTAAACCCTCAACCCCGAACCGTAAACCCTCAACCCTAAACTCTAGACCCTAAACCTTAAACCCCAACCCCTGAACCCTACACCCAAGCCTTGATGATCGAGCGCCTGCGTCGCGCGTGCTGCTTTTTCGAAAAGGGGTTCTCGCACAGATGGCATGCTCGAGGGAAGTCGTGTGTTGGTGGATGCACTCCGGTTTAAGGGTTTAGAGTGTGAGATGGCCGGAAAATATCGGCTCGAGCTGTTTGGAATCTTATGTAGTGCAAGGCCGCACGCGGCCTACACAATACCCCAAGAACTTTGGTGACGTTTTGTCTTGGGTGCTCTGGCTGCAGGGGCTCTGTTCCGAGTCAGCGGTTCGGTCAGAGACGAGCCGATTATCCTTATTCGAAACCTTGGAGTGGTATAAAAGTATGTTATCATGATGATGGGTTCTAAATATTTTGTCATTATGATGGGTTCTAGGCTTTGAAGGTGGTAGGCTCCTTATATGGAGGTTGATTGTCAAGCGAAGGTGTGCAGCAAAATGTCACGCGCGTTGTGCCAGATTGCCGTGCAGCTGGACTACTACATGTCTGCGCAGTTTGCAGGCATTGCTCTTGCTTGCCGTCGAGGTGGCAACTATCAAAATCATAACCCTAAACCCTAAAATCATGGTTCGTTCGGTTCCCAAGCCCTAAACCCCACAACCCTAAACCCTAAACCCCAAAATCCAAGCCCTAAAACCCAGAGGTATCTATGAGAAAGCTGGGCTGAAAGTCAACCTACTTCCCAGCTGCCCTCCCGGAGACGAAGCTGCTAAAGTCTGTGAAGGCTTCTCGAAAGATGCCTCGAAGTTGCACCTGGGCTCTTCTTGAGCTTAGGGCTCAGGCGTTTAAGCTGCCATAGTTAGGGCCATGCATCCGTTTTGGGAGACCCTAGTACAGCTCCGGACTCAGGCATGTGGGCAGCATGGAGCAGAACACACTCATCCCAGCCGCAGGCGGCACAGCAGGCGACCACAGCATCAAAGCGGTTGCTGCAATGTTTGGCCGTTCCCCTTTGTGCTTCTGGGTTTCTGTTAAGGAGCCTAGTCGGGATAGTTACCATAGTTTTGGGTTCCTTAAAGGGTTCTATAAGGGTCTCTGCTAAGGAGCTTAGTTAAAGCTAGCAAGCATAACCGGGGTTTATAGTACATAACATGGTTTCCTCACTTTTCTACTGCTTGGAAGTTCATGGGTAGTTATAAGTAGGGTTATAACTAGGGTAACTATACATACAACCCATATTAGGGGACCTATCACCATACTTATAACTACCCATGAACCTCCAAGTAAGTGCCTTAACAACAGCCCAAGTTCCTAAACAGAACCCTTAAAGTTTAAAGGAACCCTACTCCCCTAACCCCTGCACCCTAAACCCTATACAACCCTTAAAGGAAGCCTACCCCAGAGAGCCCAATACCCCTTAATTGAGGAATATACCTTAAATTATTAGGGGCTTCATATTATGATTTAAGCTATATTCCTTAATTGAGGGGTATTGGGCTCTCTGGGTACTACCCGAAACCCGAAAGCCCAGGCTTGGCGGCAATGCCAGATGTGGGGCTACGGGGCAGACTTCACGAGAATCCCCATGGCCATGGATTGCGCATTGCGGCACACACGGATGCTGGGGCCTTCTTCGGGAACTCAGGTTTTGAAGATGCTTTCTGGTTCCCATCAAACCAGGCTATGCTTGCACTTCTCATGGTGGCTGAAAAAGGAAAACCGGAAGCCCTAAACCCTACATCCTAAGTTCTAAACCTTAAACCCGAAGCCCAGGATACCATTGACTTGCTGAAGCGCATTCTTCCGGGAGCCGACGTCCTGGACATTCCCCGCACCGCGAAGCTCAGCGAGCTCAGGGAGGGAGGTTTGGGGCCCCAACAGGTTTCGAGGTTGGGGTTTAGGGTTTAGGGTTTACCGTTTTGGATATCCCGACCTTTTTTGTGCTCCATTGTGAAGGGGATCTATACGTATGGGATCCCTATCCTGACTTTTGCTTCCATATGTGCTTGCCCTAGAGGTGTCGATGCGGCACAGGCCTATGATGTCACCGAGACCCTACGACTGGGGCAGGAGTTGCTGGGCTCTAGTTTAAGGACATTGATTTAAATTACCAAGGAAAGGGATCTATAGTAAAGGATCTGCTGTAACTCAGACAGATCTCTTAAAACTTAAGCTCCAAACCCTGAACCCTAAACCTCTACACAAAGTCCCTAAACCCCTAAGCCGTAAACTCTAAACCTCACACCCAAAACCCCCAGGCGTCCTTGAAGCACAGGTTGGGCTCGCAACCGGAAGTCATACCGCTGCAGGGCATTGCCTTTCCCGGCGTGGCTGGGCCCTTCTTAAGGAACTTAATTTGAGTTACCATGGTAGGTTTAGGGTCTTCGGTGGTTGAGGCTTCAGGGTTTGTCAGAGGTTCATCGTAAATCTTTGGTTTCCTCATAATATTGGCCCTGAACCCTAAGCCCTCAACCCTAACAAAGTTACTTAGCCAAAAACCCAGGTGACCCTTGGCTACTCCCAAGTCCTCTTCGTGCCTACGGATTCCTTGGCGATCCACCGAGAGTCCCTCCAGACCTTCTTGAGGCGGGTGAGCGGTTCTGTGGTAAGGGTTCGGCAGGAAGGGTTCCATAGTAAGGATTCGATACTTAATAAAGGTTGGATAGTAAGTGTTCTATAATAAGGGTTCTATATTGGGTTCTGAACCAACATTATTCCTCAGGTTCCCTGATATATTCACAATTGATTACATCCCCAAGAATTCTTGAGGACCCTAGAGTAAGGGGTCCTGGCGATCTTTTGGTTGGTTCCGTTTTCGGAATTGTGGTTTGTTTGAAAGGATCTCCGAAATTTTGTTTGCCTGCTTAACCTCAAAGCCACAGAGCGCCGAACACCTAATTCTGAAGTCTTGCGCCGCTGATGCCCTGAAAGAAGCCGCAAAAACTAGGGCCCCAAAAACGCACATAAGCGGGGGTTATAAGCAAAAATTCAGCATAGGGATATCCCATATAAACCCCCTTACAGTAAAGCCCAATAAGGTAGGGATATCCCCATAAAATGCTTATTTGGGTCCCTAAAAAACGGCGCTCCCCAAAGGACTCAACCACTAGCCCGACACCTCAAGTACACCCTGAACCCTAGACCCAGAGAGCCCAATACCCCTTAATTGAGGAATATACCTTAAATCGTATTAGGGTTTAGGGTTTAGGGTTTAGGGTTGAGGGTAACTTCAAGCTCCAAAAACTTAAAAGCCTAAACCCTAAACCACCAAAAAAGCCTCAACAAAAACAAAAAAGCAAAAAAAACCCACCACAAAGCCCTAAACCCTGAAGCACCAAAAAGTTCGAGGGTTCAAAAAAAAACAAAAAGCTCTTAGCTCTGGAGCCTGGAAAGCTGGCTCAGGGCGACGTTCACTGGTTGGAGCCAGGTCTTGCGAGACCCCGAGGTCAGCTCTGGAGTTGATACCCAGAGAGCCCCAATATCCCTTAATTAAGGGGTAGGGTTTAGGGTTTAGGTATAGATCCTGCAAAGGAGTTGTAGCCGTCTAGGATTACCCAGAGAGCCCAATACCCCCTCAATTAAGGAATAGACCTTAAAATTATTAGGGGCTTCATATTATGATTTAAGCTATATTCCTTAGTTAAGGGGTATTGGGCTCTCTGGGTGTACTATATTCATACTAAGGAACCTCCAAAACCCTATTCTAATCGTCAGGGCTCCAGAGTTTAGTGGTTTACGGTTTCGTGGCTTAGGGTTAGGGTTTAGAGGTCACCTCTGGAGTTTTTAGCAGTTTAGCGTTTCGGGGTTAGTGGTTTGGGGTTTAGAGGGATCCTTCTAAGGGATCTTTAAGGGTTCCTTAAGGGATCTACAGCGGTTTAGGGGTTAGTGGAACCCTAAACCCTAAGCCCTAAGGTTTAGGGTTTAGGGCTCAGGGTCTTCGTAGTGGTTTCGGCTTTGGGGTTCGGGGTTTTTGATTTGGGGATTGTCCTTTCTTGGGAAGGTCTTCATCGGTTTGTTTTCTCTTTTTGGGGCTCTATAAGGGGTTTATACGGGATTCAGGGGTAAGCGGGTTTTTAGGGTCTTCATAGGATATTTTTTGCGTTTTGGCCTTAAATTGTGGTTCCGCTTAAGGGGTTTGGGTTTAGGGGCGGCGGTTTGAGGCACAGGTATGAGGGCTTTCGGAGTTTAGGGTTTAGGGTTAGTCTTGGGTTTCAACACGAATCAGCAGGGGTTACACCGGGGCTTACCACGGGTTTTTGGGTTTGGGCTCTGGGCTCTAGGTTTGCAGGGAAGAAGACTGAACTCTAAACTGATTCAGCGTTTTTTTTGGAGTGCGTTTCGGGTATCGGACTTTTGGCTCAGAGTGCTGGGGCTTGGGGTTCCTACTGGTACTCAAGGGAGTGGGGGAGGGAGTAGGGGTGATATAGGGGCGATCATGGAGATCAAGTCTTTCTTCGGCACCACTACGGATTCTGGGGATTTTAGGCTTGATGTTGAGGGCTCGATCATCTTAATGGTTTTCGGGACCCTCTCGAAGGGTTTACGGTTTGGGGTTGTGCGCTTGTGGTGCACTTAGGGCGGTTGAGTTTTACTGGCTAGCCTTGGGGTGGGTAACCCTAAACCCTAAGCCCCTGTAGTACCCATATAGTAACCCGTATAGATCCTGTAAAGGAACCCTAAAACCCTAAACCTTGGCACGAAAATCTTGCACGCAGGCGGCAGCCGAGGCGGTCTTGGCTATGCAACTAGGTGGAGCTTTGGCACGCTTTTCATGTTCCCTTATACCTTTTCATACTGTTGGGAGCCCTGAAAGTACAACCCAGGCAAGGTGCAGAGGACGCAGAGGAGAGGGAGTTAGGGGGGTTTTGTTTCAGGTTTTAGGGTTCCTTTACGACTTCCTTTACGGCTTCCTTTAAGGCTTCCTTTACGGCTTCCGGTGAGGCTTCTTTTAAGGTTTTTTTTTGCGGGTTCCGTTAAAGAAGGTTTACAGTAGAGTCTTCTCCTCCAGCCACGTTACGTTTGCTCCTGCGCAGACAGGCACTTGTCCTACACCCAAACGCAACCCCAGCATCCTATGAAAGCCAGAAGAGATCCACAACAATGAATAAAACCCTGACAAACCTGACTTGGTGTCTTGGTGTCACGTCCTCTGAGTGCTTGAAACGTAAACAGATCCCTCAATTCAATGCCAAGCCCTGAGCCCTCAATGCAAGATCCCAAAACGGTAAAGCCGTGAGCACCCTAAAACCCTAAACGCGAAAACCTAAACTTGGTGTTCAGGGTTTACGGCTCATTATTCAGGCTTCGGGGTTTAGGGTACCTTCTAAACCCTAAACCCCTAAAGCCCTAAACTTTAAACCCTTAAAGCCCTAAGCCGAAACCCCTGGTGATCAGGAGCTTTCTGTGGACCACTACTTCCGCTCCAAGGACTGACTTCATGTTCTTTTCTATTTATACCCACAGGGTCCATATGGGGGTTTCCGAAACGTATTTTGGGGTCCTTATAATAAGGATCCTACTATTTGGCGTACTATATTGGGGTCCCCTATTTTCGGAAACTCCCATATACTCTACCACTATGGAATTAGGTCCAAAAACCACAATCGGGGTGGTCTTTCGGTACCTAATGCCATAATGGTAGTGTTTATGGACCGTTTGGGGTAGTATGAGTATTATTAATCATTGACATTACTATTGCTAATGTTAGGATTTAGGGCCCCCCCCCAAACAGCCGAAGGACTTCACTGCGAGCAGCGTCCGCCTCTGCTGCGACTATGTGAAGCGGACGCGGCGCTGCTTGGCCCTTCTCAACTGTTACTATTCAAGCATTCTTATTGTCATCATTATCATCAATACTATTATTAGTTTTACTATCATTATTATTACTACTATTATTCGTATTAGTATTAGTATTAGTATGAGTATTAGTATTAGTACTATCATCAGTATTACTACTATTATTTTTATACTAGCATTTTTATCATCATTATTTTATCTGTTACGAATGCTGTTCATCGGGCCCTGAGAAGCAATTAAGCAACACTTCGGATTGGGATATCCCATCTAAATCCTCTGATCATGAAGCAGAATAAGGAAGGGATATCCTTGGTAAGCTGCTTATGCTTATGTCCTCTTTGATGCCCTATGCTAAGGGGCCTAGCCATAACAGGGTCCGCATCCAGGGTTTTATAGGGTTGTTTTGGGTTGGAAGGCCCTGAGCCCCAAACCCCAAGCCCTAAACCCTAAGCCCTGAACCTAAGCGCCTAAATCTTAAACCCTAAACCCCTAAACTCTAAGCCCTGAAGAAGAACCCAGGCTGTGGGCAGTTGGGGGTCATCGATGCAGAGCGTTGGGACTCAGCAAACAGGTGGCTGCTTCCCACCGACTTTCCCAAGAAGGGCCACTGCCTTGATACGACGGTGTGGAATCAGGATCCTAGGGTGGCACTAGGGTTTAGGGTTTGGGATGCTTCTTAACTTTGTCATGTTGGGGGTTTCGAGATTTATCGTTTAGAATTTAGGTACCTACTCCTCAATCACTGAGGGCCTTTGAAACAGAAGCCAGGATGCCCACTACGTCGATGCGCAGCCGGTGGTGGACCGCATCTACGAGGATGAGGGGCTTCAAAAGGTGGGACGAGGGTAGGTAGCATGAAGAATCCCTCATACATGGGGGTTTCCGACAATAGGGGATCCTAATATGGTACCCTAAATAGTAGGATCCTCATTACAAGGACCCCCAAATAAGGTAACCCTAACTTTCGGAAACTCCCATATGGGCTCTTAATTGGGATCATCCCACCTATCTTCATCCCACCTTTTGGGCCCTGGGAGAGAGGAGACTCTTGGCCTCGTTGAGAAGTCCAAGGAACTCCACGGGCGAGCTCCGAGGTCTGGGGCTCAGGGGGCCTAGGGATTTAGGGCTTAGGTAATGCTAAACAATCCCAACCCCTAAACCCTGCACCCTGCCCCAGGCCCTAAACCCCAAACCCCAAACCCTAGACCCCAAACTTGAAACCCGCAACCCTAAACCCTAACAAAATTTGGAGGCTGTCGGTGGTGACCGTGGGCACCGGTCCCTTGGGAAGTACGCACCCGGATGGCCCGAAACGCCTGCAGTACTTTGCCCCGGAAGATGCGAACCTCGGCCCCTTTCTAAAGAATGCAGGGTTTAGGGTTGGGGATTCATTGGTTCAGGGGTTCAGGGTTTGGGGTTTGTTGGTTTAGGGTTTGTTGGTTTAGGGTTTCGGGTTTAAGGGTTTGCGGTTCAGGGTTTCGGGGAATACATCACAGAAAAGCCGAAACATCAAAAGAGTTCCCTCAGAAACTCACAATTATTTTCCAACTCCCTAAGCAGCCTTAAACCCTTACCTGAAGGCAAGTTCCTGACCAAAAACCCTTCCAAAAACAGTAAAGCATCTTCTAAATTTTTCATCAATCTGATATAAGACAATAAAGACCCTTATGCAGTCCTCGTCACGAACCCTTATAAGACATCAAAAACCCGTACAAAAGCCATCAACATGCCTGTAAATGCCTATAAGAAGCCTTCTAGCACCCTTAAAAAAGCATAAGGATTCTATCATAAAGCCCTTCGTCATCCTTGTTCAAAACCCCTAAACCCTAAACCCTACATCCCTAAATCGAACCCTAAACTCCCAACAGCTGAGGAGCTGGTTCTCCAAGGCAAAGAGCGGAAATGCCCTCGGCATCGACGTCAAGGAGACATTCAGGGGCCGGAGAAGCTTGGGTTTTGGGGTTTCGGGTTTCGGGTTTGATGTTTTGATAAGGCTTTCATAGCGCTTAGCCGAGGGATCGAAAAGGTGGAATGAAGGTAGAACTTGAGGGTTTTATGCTGGCTTTTGTAGGGCTTGCAGCAACAGACCGAAAACGTGGGCTTCGGGGGGAGGGGCGGGTAGAAGTTTTAGGCGTAGAGTTAGGTTTTAGTGGTTTCGGGTTTCAGAGTTTTAGGGGGTTAGGGTCTCTGCAGGGTTTGATAAATTAGAAAGGTGATACAAGGAAGGTATGACAGGGTTTTACAATTGGGATAGGGACTTTAAAGAAGGTTGGATTTTGGGTTTGGGTTCTTTTCAGGGTCTGAGGGTTTTGGACAAAAGTAGGGCTTTGTACAGGCTTTACACAAGTCTAAACAGGGTCTTGCAGGGGTCGTTTCATCAGGGTGTTATGCACGGGTCTTACAAAGCCTTTTGTTGGCACTTACTGACTGGCTCGGAGTTTGGAGTTTGGGGTTTAGGGTTTTATGCTGTTCGGTTTCTAGAGTTTAGGGATTTGTAGGGGTTCTATGCCGAGATTTGCAGGTTTTTTTTTTTAAATCAGGTCTTATAAGGCCTATGCAAGGGGCTTCAAAACTCAGGGGTACTTAGAATACTTGTTTACCGTTGGTTGCTAAAATCCCTAAGAAAGAACTAAAATGATAATTTTTGCTAGGGGTCAAAGTTTAGCATAATGTGGGAACCTGATTAAGAAACCCTGGCCCAAAAACCCACAAAATATCAGGAGCCATATAGAGAACCCACCCAAAAAACGGGGTTTCTCAATTACGTTCCTACATTAGAAAAGGGGTAGTTGTCAAAATTAGGGGTCCCGTTTTGGGGAGCTCAAATGGTAAGTGCCGTATAATATTATGGACCTCAAAAGGGACCATAATTTTGACAACCACCCTAAAGGCAAGCTAGAAAAGGCAACCCTAAACCCTAAACCCTAAACCCTTAAACCCTGAACCCTAAACCCCTTGACCCTACTTGGAGGGGCAGGGGGCAGGTTATAAGTAGTGTTATAATTGGGGTAACTCCATTTAGGGTACTTATAACTCTACTAATAACCTACTTACTAAGTCCCCTGCCCCTCCACGTAAACCCTAAACCCTAAACCCTAAACCCTAGGCCCTAAACCCTAAACCCTAAACCCTCAACCCTAAACCCTAAGCCCTAAACCCTAAGCCCTAAACCCTGGGAGCCCCTTGCAGGAGATCCACCTACCAGAGGCGGCGCCGACAGAGCGCTTGGTGAAGGTCTTGCAGAAGGAGCCGACGAAGGGTTCCGTTCCGGGCTTAGGGGGTTTAGGGGGTTCAGGGGTTTGGGGTTTTTAGGGTTCTAGGGGTTTTCAGGTTTAGGGGTTTAGGGGTTTGGGGTTTAGGGGTTTGGGAGTTTAGGGGTTTAGGGGTTCGGGGTTCAGGGTTTTGGGGTTGATTTTGGGCTCCCTTAAAGATCCGTTTAGGGGTTCTTTTCAGGGTTCCTATAGTATATAGGCAGCTCTGTTTGGTTTCATGTCGTTGATAAGGGTTTTCAAGGGTCGCTACAAGGTTCTATACGGGTGGAAAAAGGGTTTTAGGGTTGAGGGTTTATCATTCAAAGGGCTTTACAGGGATGTGAATCTGTTTCACTCATGGGGTCATATAGGATTTGGGGGTTTAGGGTCTTGCGGTTTCAGGGCTCTAGGGTTTTGGGGGTTCAGGGTTGAAGAAGTGCCTTGAACACCAGGTCTCATAAACCCTCTATACAACTCTTGTCAAACTCTACAAAGGTTATATTCCTGAATCAAGGCCTTAGCAGACCCCGCAACCGAAGCAGCATGACCCCTAGGCCCTAGGCCCTAAACCCTTACACCCCCAAACCCTTAAACTTAAACCCTAAACCCTAAACCTTAAGCGAAGGAGCATGATGCGGACGGCCTTCAGCTAATGTGGCCTCTTCCTCCTCAGATCAAAGCGGCGGAGGCCCTGGCGGCGATTCCTTTCTCAAAGGACTGGGTCGTATCTACATATATATATATATGTACACATATGTATATGTAATATGAAGCGTAGACGATGCATGTATGTTTGTGCGTATATGTATATATGTAGAAATGCCAAAAAATATAGGTTTCGTTAACATGGGTTCTCAACAACACCTCATGTGGGTAGTTGTAAGTGGAGTTATAAGTCCCCTAATATGGGTTATAAGTATAGTTACCCTACTTATAACCCTACTTATAACTACCCTAAACCCCAAACCCTGATCCCCAAACCCTGATCCCTATAGATCCCTGAAAGGAACCCTCCTATAACCCCACATATAACTACCCATGAACCTCCAAGTAGACCCGGCCCAACTACCTTCTATTATACCCTAAATACCCATTATTAAGGACCATAAGGGCTCCATGAAAAACTCTTGACTCTTTCACCCTAATCCCTAACCCATCTCTTTTGGTTCCCTTAAAGGAACCCCAGGGTTCCTTTTAAGGCCCAAAGCCCAGCAGCTCAGAGGACGTCGACGGCGCTCATTTCATGGCCCAGGCGCGGGCGCCCTCCGAGGCCTTCGCTCCGCTGACCGCTGAGGGGGTGATGTGTGCGCTGGACCACTACGGAATTCAGGTCCACCTCTGGGGGGCTTAGGGTTTATAAGGGTGTAAGGGTTTATAAGGGTTGAGGGCTTCAGGTGTTTAGGGAATTAGGGGTTTTCGGGGGTTTTAGGGTTTAGGGGTTTAGGGGTTTAGGGGTTTAGGGGTTTAGGGATTAGGGTGGGTGTTGGGTCCACGGTACGGTTATTTCTTTTAAGGTTTTAGAAGGGTTCTATAAGGATAGTATAAGGGTACTGTAAAGGGTAGGTTTTGGACCGCTACTACGGAATTCAGATCCACGCTTAGGGGTTTACGGGTTTAGGGTTTAGGGGCTTTGGGTTTAGGGGCTTGGGGGTTCAGGGCTTAGGGCTCAGGGGTTGGGGTGTAGGTGTTTGGGGAAGTAGGGGTTCAGGGGTTGAGGCTGCACAGTAGGTTTAGAGGTTTAGGACCGTAAACCCCCAAAGTGTAGGTACAACAAAGTTCAGGTCCATGGGCTCCACGCAGTCATCCTTGGACGATCTCATTTGGTGGGGCAGCCTTTGGCGCTCTTGTTGGGTGCCCGGGGGGCCACGGTGACTCTTCTCCACAGCCACAGCCAGGAGCACAAGTCCTTGTGCGAGAAGGCAGACCTTCTGGTGTCGGCGGTTGCTGGGCTCTTCCCAAACCTTTCAAAATCCCTTAATTAAGTAATATACCTTAAATTATAGTAGGATCCCTGATATGAATTAAGGTATATCCTTAAATAAGGGATTTTGGAAGGTCTGGGTTGTTCAGGAACTTCCCTGAAGGCTTAAGTTACACGCGCAGAGATCTATAGTTAATAATTTCTCGGTTTCCGCGATTATGGTAACTGAAGTTATATAAGTTATATAGATTCCTTCTGAATCCTTAAACCCTAAACCACTAAAGTCACTAAACCCTAAACCCTAAAGCACTAAACCCTAAACCCCGAAACCCTAAACCACTAAACCCTAAACCCCTAAACCCTAAATATGGCAACTGGAAAGGGCCCTCAAAAAACAAAATATGGCAACTGAAGTTACATTCTTTCCGAAGATCCCAGGTTGGCAAGGCACGGTTCGTGAAGAGCGACTGGATCAAGCCGGGTGCTGTGGTCGTCAACGTCGGCACCACTTTCACCGGGGAGTCGATCCTGGGGTTCTTGTTAAGGGGTTTAGTTTAAGTTACCATATTAAGGAAGCCATATGATTTACTTTTGATCCCTATTATGGTAGGTTAAGTTACATTCCTTATCCAGAGCCCAGGATCGTGCCTGACATCCCTCCCATCAGCGAGTTGGGCCACGCTTTCCTGGTCGTCCGCACTCTGGGCCCCACCTCGGTCGCTCTTTGCCTCCGCAATGTGGCCCAGGCCGCCGCATCGCGCCCTGCCTTACCCGGGGCCACGGCCTCTACGCCCCTCCTCAGCAACGACGCCACCATGCAGCAGTTGCTGAGCTCTTGCTAAGGATTTAATGATTTTGTTTCAAGTCACCATAATAAGGAAACGCTTTTAATGGTATTTACTATAGATCCCTATTATGATACTTCAATTCCTTAAGAAGAACGCAGGTTGGCTTCGGTGCCGGGCTGGTCCCTCGCCTTCCACGAAAACCGGCCCTTCCTTACGAAGGACTTCTGGTTCCCAGCCTACTCCGTGGCTTGCCAGGCCGTGCAGGAGGTGTGCCAGAAGGCAAAGCTCATGATCCCGAAATTTCGGGACTTTAGTGGATTTAGGGCTTGGGCTTCGGAGTTTAGGGGTTTAGGGTTTAGGGTTTAGGGGTTTAGGGTTTAGGGTTTAGGGCTTGCGCTTCCTGGGTTTAGGCCTTAAGCCCAAACCCCCTAAACGAAGTAAGCAGGCAGAGCTCATGAACCACCACCCGAATCTGAAGCTCTCGCACCATTGCACCCACGGGGCGGTCCTGACGGCCGAGATCTCCACCTACGTCTCCGGTGGAATCTTACCTGTTGAGTTTAGTTTAGGCTTCAGGGTTGAGTGGTCAGTGATAGTAGACTGTAGACTTCTTGGGATTATAGAACCCTACTTAAATCCAAAAAACTTGGAAAAAGGAGCTCAGAAAAAAACATCTGAATCTTGAAACCTGAATCCTAAGCCGATGAACCCTCAACCCCAAACCCCCGACCCAAAACGGTAAACCCTAAACCCTGAAAACACCCCTAAACCCAAAACCCCAAAACGCTGTAGATCCCTTATAGATCCATTGTAGATCCCTACAAGACTCTCCGAAGGAACTCTTTAAGGAACCCCCCCTTGGAGGGTCGGGGGACTCAGTGAGGAGGTACTAAGTAGAGTTATAAGAAAAAGCGCACAAAAAAACGGGACCTAATTGGGGGAAAGAAGCTTACAACTCCGTTTAAAACCCTAAACCCTAATAGTTTACTATCCTCTGCGGTCCCTGCCAAAGGCTCGTCCTGGTAAGGATTTCTAGATGTTCTGCAGGTGGTAAAGAACACATAAAAAAACACCCTAAACCCAAAACCCTCAACCCTCTACCGTAAACCCTAAACCCTAAACCCTAAACCCTAAGCCCTAAGCCCTAAACCCTAAACCCTAAAGCCAGCCAAGGGATCACGGACTTCGACTTCGCCCTCGCCAAGGCGATAGATCAGGTCTGCACTTCTGAGGCTCCCGACGTGCAGAAGCACGTGCCGGAGGTGCACATGAAGGACGGGTTCCCTAAAGGGATCCTTTTAAGGGACCTCAAAGGGTTCGTTAAGGGATCTACAGGGGTCTAGGGTTTAGGGTTTAGGGATTTCGGGTTTAGGGTTTAGGGTTTAGTTTAGGGGGCAGGGTTTGGGGTTTGGGGTTTAAGGTGGAGGGTTATGGGGTTCCTATGAAGGTGCTCGTGTTAAGAGTTTCTCTGAAGGTGCCCCTTTGAAGGTTTCCTGTTGAGGGTTCTTTCAAAACCCGAGGCGAAGACTGAAAAAGGTGTTCCAAGACATCTCTGAACCCTAAACCAGGGTTTAGGGTTTAGGGTTTAGGCCCTAAACGCTGCACCCACAAAGTGAGAAACCCCAAACTCTAGACCCCAAACCTGTTAAGCCCTAAACCCTAAACTCCAAAGCCTGACCCGTCAAAACCCCAAACCCCTGGCCCTAAACTCCTCAACCCTAAAACCCTAAATACTAACCCTAAACCCTAAACCCTAAAAACCCTAAAACCCTAAAGCCTAAACCCGAAAGTCAATCCATCCTTGAAGAGCTCCGGAGAGGCTCTTCTGGGCTTTGGAGTGCCATACTTTAATACTTTTTTCTTAATGGAACCCTTATGAAATACAAGTTTATACTTTTTTCTCCCTGGTTACTTAAAAGCCCAGTCTTTTAGTGGTTCCTTTAAGAGGAGGCTTTAGAGTTCTGCGAGGCTTTAGGGGTTTATGGTTTAGGGCTGAGGGTTTAGGGTTTACCTTAACCCCAAATAACCTACCTTTTAAGGGACTTATATAAAAAAAATCATATTGGGGAACCCTAAAAAGGTAGGTTATTTGGGGTCCAGGTAAGGTTTGGGCTCATGAGCGAAGGATTTCGAGTACGAGCTGCCAGAGGAGCTAATCGCACAATCCCCGGCGGAAGGCCGCAGGTCCCGGCTACTGCTCCCAGGCACCGTCAGTACCGTTTCCTTGTGGCTGTAAACTCAGCTTTTCAACTTTTTGGGGTCCATATAAGGTAGCCGATTCTGAAAGTTTCAACTTTTATTTCCTTGGGTTTTGGGCCAGTGAGGTTTTAGGGTTTTAGGGTTCGTCTAAGGGCCTTAGCAGGTTTTGGCTTGAGTAATGGGGAGAAGGGGCACCCTGACTATAAATTTAGTTGATATTGGGGAGCCAGGTTTTTAACACAACGCGGAAGCCACATAAAAGGGCACAAAATGCTCATAAAATCCGTCATGATCCCACACATTATAAGGTGAATAAGATGACCTTCTAAGCCACCTTTGCAGCAACACCTGAACAGCTCAGGCTCATTGAGGGCAGCAAGGAGGAGGGGACCCAAGAACTCCAGGACCTGAACCTTAAACCCGAAACCCTCCACGCCCCTAAACCCTAGAACCCAAGCACCCTAAACTCCTCAAGGACCTTAAACCCTTAGAGCCCTAAGACCCCAAAGCCCACGAGCCCGTTTTAGGTGACCCCTATAGTAACCCTTATAGTGACACTTGTAGTACCCCTCAAAGTATAGACCCTAAACCCCTAAGCCCTCAAGACCCTAAACGGCTTAGGGTTTAGGGTGTAGGGAGAACTTTAAAGCCCAGAGCTTTCTATAGAGCCCTCGTAGCGATCCTTAAAGTAGTCTTTCTGGTAACCCTTATAGTAACCCTTGTTCTAAGCCTGTTATAGTAACCCTATAGTAACCCTTATAGTGGCCCTTTATAGCAACCCTTGTTCTAAGCCTTTTGGAACCTTAAACCCTAAACCCTAAAAAACCCCAAACCCTAAACCCTGAACATAAAAACCTAAACCTTAAATCCTAAAACCTTAAACCTTAAACCCTAAAGCCTTAAATCCTGAAACCTTAAACCCTAAACCCTTAAACCCTAGACCCTAAAATTCTAAGCCTCCTTAAACCCTAAACTTACAAATCCGAAACCCTTAAACCCTAAACTCTAAAATTCTAAGCTTCTTTAAACCCTAAACCCTAAAAGCAACTGAAGGACCGGGCTTTCCTAGACTTGCCGAGCCTCCTTCCCTCGAGGCAGGGAGGGGGCAAGGGGGTTGGGATTTACGTCAGGGTTTGGGGTTACTATGGGGGCTCTTTAAGGGTTACTGAAAGGGTGGGAGTTTAGGGTTTAGCGTTGTTATAAGGGTTCCTTAGGGTGAGAGTTTAGGGTTTAGGGATACTATAGGAGCTCCTTAAGGATTCATTTAAGGGTGGGAGTTTAGGGGGTTTAGGGTTTTCGGGGTTGCTTTGGATAGGGGTTTCGGGTAAAGGGATTGGGTTTGGATTGGCGTTAGGGGATTGGGCTTCGGGTTTGGGTTGAGGGTTTTGAGAGACTGCAATAGAGTCATAGAGACATTGCTTAAAAGACCAAGAGGCTCAATAAGCAGGGTTATACAGAAGGCAAGTATTCCATTAAATACTTACAGCCCTAGTTAAGGATCCAAGTATAAAGCCAGAATGAAAAATTGAAGCCAGTGTAAAACACTAGAAAGCTCTCATGAACCGCTGTACAGCGCAACAAAACCATAGTAAAAGCAAATCAAGCCCATAACACCCTTATGGCGCCCTTGTGCTTGGAGGCTCCTGGGTAGTTATAAGTAGGTCACTATACTTCTGACCCATGTTAGAGGACAAAACCCCACTTATAACTACCCATGAACCTCCAAGTAAGCCCTAAACCCCAAACCCTATAGAACCTTTAAGGGAACCCTTAAAGGAACCCTTAAAGGAACCCTTATAACTAACCATGAACCTCCAAGTACACCCCCCTGAGCCCCATCGAACCCGCCTTGGAAAACCACAAAGATCGGAGCCGTGGAGGCCTGAACAACCCTAAACCTTAACGGTTTAGGGTTTGGGGTTTCGGGTTTTGGTTTAGGGTTTAGTCCCGAATAAAGCCTAAACCCTACAGCTCGAGGCTTAGTTAGTCACAAAAGCCTAAACCCTAGGCCCCAAAACCTAGACCCTAAACCCTGAAATTGATGCCCCTTTCAAAAAGGGCCCACCTGGTCTTCAACGAGTCGAAGGTCATCTCGGCTCGGATGTTCGCCCACATGGGCGCATCAGGTCCACCCGTGGAGGTAACGCGGCTGTTTTGGGGGCTTTAATAGGATTTTAACGGGTTCTTACAGGGTTTTCCAGCTTTCCTCTTTCTGGTTTATGGGGTTGAATATTTTCTTAAGGTCTGGTTCTTGTGTGGCCAATCGGTTGTTTCCTTTTGAGGGACCTATATGAGATCTATAGGGGTTCAAGGTCTTCAGGTTAGGGCATCGACTTCTTTTTGGTCCAGGTTATAGGAATGGGTCCTTAATTCTTCGGTTTAGGGTTTAGTATTTTGCGTTTAGACTTTAGGGTTTGGGGTCTAGGGATCGCAAAAAGTTTAGGTTCTAGACGGCAGCCAAGGTTATGTTCCTTGCTCCGCACAGCCAGGCCGAAACTTGGTCCGGCAGTCCATTTGCGTTTCGTATCTTCTCCCTAATTGCGCTTCAGAGAACACAATACATAAATAGTTTTGTTGTGCGAGCACCATTCATTTGCATTTTGTTTCTAGGGCCAAGCTAGGAAATGCTGCCCACGAACGCCGCAGAAGCACTGCACCGGGCTTGCCACGGGCAGCTCTGGAATGCCATGATCCGGATGCCTCTTCGTGAGGCAGGTGCGTTCTTCACCGTGCCCTCGAAATCTTCGGCAAGTTTGTCCGTGGAAGTGGTCCAGCTCTGCTCGAGACCCGGTTCTGAGAAATCTTAGTTTCAAGTTACCGTCATAGGGATACATGCCTTATCATGCGAATTTTGCTTAAGTTCTTGAAGAAGAACCGAGGAAATTCGCTGGAGCCCCATAAATACCCCAAGCGCGAAGGGAACGGGTGGACCCCCTAAAGCCCTCTACCCCAAACCCCTAAACTCCTAAACCCCTAAAACACTTAGATGCCTAAGCCCTAAGCGTAAACTTAAAGCCCTCAACCCTTAGATCCCTCAGCCTTAAACTCCTAAATCCCTAAACCCTTATATCCCCAAGCCCTAAACCCTAAACCCCTACAGCCCTAAACCATCAAACGTCCTGACACCCCTACAGTAGATCCCAGAAAGTTGGAACATGGCTTTAGGAGGATTCGTGCTAGGATCCCTTATACTTTAGCTTAAGGGTATGGGGACAACTATGTTCCAACTTTCTGGCTTCTACTGTAGATCCAGAGCTCCAAAACGCCGAGGTTCCTCAGTAGTACCCTTTTGCCGTTTCGATTATCCTTACTAAAACCGAATATTAAGCAAAACGGGTGCCCTGGATACCCAAATCCCCAGGAAGTGGGTGTTTGGGGCTTTGCGGGTTATAGTAGCCAAAAACTAAATGTTATTTTTACAAGTTCCCCTTAGAAAATCCCATGATCCTTTAAAAAAACAGAATACTTGGAAAACAAGGTACCCAAAGCCCCAGGAAGTAGGCTTTTGGGGCTTTAGGGGTGGGTCGAGGAAGGGGAGAAGGGATAGAGTAATCATAAATGAGACTCCTAAGAAAATCACAGGAAGCCCCACTACAAGATTGTACACCCTTAACCCTAAACCCTACTTGGAGGTTCATGGGTAGTTATAAGTGGGGTTATAAGTCCCCTAATAAGGCTTATACAAGTATACTTACCCTACTTAAAACCCTACTTATAACCACCCATGAACCTCCAAGTGCACCAGGAAGTGCGTCTTTGCAGCTTTGGGAGTATAGAAACCAAAAATCCCAAAACCTCTCTACCATATGTACCTTAAACCCTAATGGTATTCGTGGGCAAGGTCAAAAAAACTCGCGGGCAAGGTCAAAAAATTTCGTGGGCAAGGTCAAACAATTCGTGGGCAAGGCCAAAACTCTCAAAACGAATCTTGCCCACGATTTTTTTAACCTTGCCCACCAATTTTTTGGCTTTAAGCACCAAAATTCGTGGGCAAAGTCAAAAATTTCGTGGCCAAAACTCTCGAAACGGACCTTGCCCACGAATTTTTTGACCTTGCCCACCAATTTTTTTGGCTTTAAGCACCAAAATTCGTGGGGCAAGGCCCGGGGCCCAAACTTTAGGGTTTCGGCCTTAGGGTTTCGGCCATAGGGTTTCTGCTTCAAGGTGTCGGCTTTAGGGTTTCGGCTTCAGGGTTTCGGCCATAGGCTTTCTGCCTTAGGGTTTCGGCCATAAGGTTTCTTCCTTAAGCTTTCGGCTTTAGGGTTTCGGGTTTCGGGTTTACGGTTTCGGGAATAGGGTTTGTGCCTTAGGGTAAACTGTAATGCAGCGGAGACATTGAAAAATCAGCTGTGTGGCGCTTTTGAAGCCTTGTATATTTCTGAATGTTATGGAATTCTTTGCGCAGGTGGGTTTTTTTCTACATCGCAAACCGCTAGCTTGACTAGAAACTGCTCGATCCAGAGCTGCTGAACCCCAAACCCTAAACCTTAAACCCTAAATCCCTAAACCCTAAACCTTAAACTCTAAATCCCTAAACCCTAAACCCAAAGCCCCAGGAAGTGGGTCGAGGAAGGGGAGGCGGAAGGAGTGGAGGCGGTCGTCCGCTTGAGCTGCAGCGACCGGGTCCTCTTGGCGAGCGAGGCTCCGGGGTGGAAACCCCGAGCTCTGTTTTAGGGAGTTTAGGGTTTAGGGAGTTTAGGGTTTAGGGTTTAGGGAGTTTAGGGTTTAGGGTTTAGGGAGTTTAGGGTTTAGGGAGTTTAGGGTTTAGGGTTTAGGGTTTTAGGGACCCCAAAAGGACATAAGCATAAGCATTTTATAGGGGATATCCCTACCTTAATGGGCCTGAGTATAAGGGGGTTTATATGGGATATCCCTATCCCGATTTTTGCTTATCTGCTTTTTTTGGGCCCTATTTTTGGAGATAACTCGCCTCTCTAAGGGATGCTATAAAGGCTACTCTAGAGGCTACAAGGGTTGCGATGTCATTAAAAGGGATAGTAGAAGGGTTACTACACGGGGCTACCATATTACTCTTATTGATACTACAAGTTGAAAAGGGTTACGATGCTACTCTAAGGGATGCTATACGGGACAGTGTACAAGGGTTACGATCAGGGTTGCTATAAGGGTTGCTGTAAGGGTTACTATAAGAGCTCCACAAGAGATGCTATAAGGCTGGCGGTTTAGGGTTTGTTTTGTTTTGTTTTTTTTTTGGGGGGGGGTTTGGGGTGAGGATCCCGGGCTTTAGGGCTTTAGGGCCTTGGGGTTTAGGAGTTTGGTGGTTTAGGGTTTGGAGTTCCGGGGTTGCCGGGTTTAGGGTTTAGGTTTGAGGGTTTAGGGTTTATTAAATCTAGGGGCCGGGGTTGAGGGGTTTAGGGTTTAGGGTTTGGTAAACCCGGAAGAACGTCATAGCGCCGTCTAACACCTTCCATGCCCTAAGCCCGAAAGAATGCCAAAACCAACCCCGAAATGAAAGGCCTTCGGGCAGTTTGGGCACATCCCGCTGCCGCCCTACATGCGCCGAGATGCTGAAGCCAAAGACTTGCAGGAATGATGCGGTCACACCAATTATGGGGTTAGGGTCTGGGATTCAGTTGGCGACAGGCTTGGGGTTTTCCCGTGGAGTGGCGAAACTGAGTCGGTAAGAGCTTGACAGGACTACCAAACCGTCTACGCCAAAGAAGACGCCTGCGGTGGCCTGCTTTAACCTGCGTATTTTTGAGATGCTGTAGTCCCATTTTAATTCCAACCCCTAAGGAAAGCTGGGCAAGTAAGGTAGTGTGGCGGCGCCCACGGCGGGGCTTCACTTTACCGACGAGCTTCTGGGCAGCCTGGAGGCGAAGGGCATCCGCCGCTCGCCGGTGACGCTCCACGTGGGTGCTGGGACGTTTCGCCCGGTGACGGCGAAGCAGGCATAAGAGTGCTACTACTACTTTAATAGTTACTAGTACTATTAGTTCTGCACTACAGGTATTGCAGTTACTGTTCTTGCTACTAGCATTATTCATGTTTTACTACTATCTTTACCATATCCGCTAGTCTCACTAACAGCGATTACATGTACGGTAAATACGACGAGGGTGATTTTTTATACTAGTAGTTGGTGGCTAGTCATGACAAGTATTGCTACTGCTATCATTATTGCTACTGCTACCATTATCATTCTGTATCGGTGTTACGATTATTCTTCTTATTGTTAATTTTGTATTTGAGGCACGGTTCCAAAAGGCTGAGGCTTCCCACGGCCTGGTAGGCTAACTTGTATAGTATCACTTCAGGGTTTAGGGCCTTAGGGTTTAAGCTGGAGGAATGCATCTCCATGTCGCCGCTTCCTGAAGGTGTCGGAGCACGCCATGCATACCGAGTCCTTCTCCATGGAGGTTTCGGCCACAGAGCAATAATAGTCTCAATACAATTGCAGTAGCAATACTAGTGGTAGCAGAGCTAATCCGTAGTTTTAGTTACACTTTAGGGTACATAGTAGTTATTAGCAGGTATTAGGTAGTACTTAGTAAGTAACACTTGGCGATCAGAGCAGCTAGTACCTCAACTTTATTATCAAGAATACGAAGTAACAGTAATGAGTAACAGCTCGTGCTGACACTATTGAATAGTAACAAGTAACAGCAGCAGCTACCAATAAGCATACAAATTATGCAATTTATGAAGTGATTGGTTCACTAATCAGTCAGCTCAATAACTCAGAAAATCACAAGCGGATCCGTTAATCAATTAAGGAAAGACAACAATGATTTCAGTAATAGTCACAAGTAGCACCATTACAACTAGTAGTCACAGCAACCATCAGAACAATAGCTTTAACTGCGGCAGCAATAGTAATCATTATTATTTCCTTCCCGATGGAGGTTTCGGCCCTCGAGGAAGTAGCGAAGAGCTTGAAGGACAAGCGACCGGCGCTTTGGGCAGCATATGCTTACACATGCATCTTCATAGTCTTAAGGAGTTACGATATAGGGGTGGTAATATTGATGTGTGTGTATATATATATACACACATACATGCGTATTATCTGACACACAGTTATAAATACTGATATATATATATATGCTACACCCCCCCAAAACCTACCTCGAAGCCTTTTTTTGTACTTTCTAGACTGACTAGGTCCGACTAGGTTACACTCCACTCCGAACAACAGTCTTGTATTGCGTAGTATTCCCTGTCTACGGCGACACAACACCGTTCGAACCAAGACAATACCACGAAGCATTGTCTAATGTCCTCTGTATGCTACGCTATTAAACGGCGGGCTCCTCTTGATGCTCCTTATTCAAATCGTGATCTATAGGGTATTTCATAAGTCATTGTAAATGGTACCCGAAAAGGTATTCTAGAGGATATTCTATATGAGGTATATTTGAGGTATACAGGGGACATATTACATAGGCGGTCTTCGGTAAGCTATTCCAGATGGTATTTTATAGGGCATCTTATAATGTATTCCATGAGGTATTGTACAAAAAGTATTTTGTAGCCTCTATTTAGGAAGGTATCCTATAGTGTATTTTGTATGAAATTCTTTAAGGTGCATAAGAGGAGAATTCTATACGGTAGTTGTAAGGATATTCTTCTTGGTTCCTGATTTCTTCATAGGAACCCCTTACTCAAAAGCTACGATTCAACGGTCAGATTTTGAACCCCGGCTGGCTTTCCATATTTAAAATCCTTGTCTATAGGGTTCTTTTGAGGGTATTCTATGACGGATTGTATAAGTATTCTAGATGGCAAGTTTAAAGTATACAGGATGTATCAGAAGGCGGTCTTCTATAAGGTATTTTACAGGGCATTACAGATTGTAGTTTATGAGGTATATGTAGGGTAAATCGGTGGAATTGTATAAAAATTTTCTACCAGGTAGTCGAAAAGGGATTCTATACGTTATTCCACAAGGTATTGTAGAAGGTATTCTACAGGGTATGTATAGGGTGTATTTTATACTAGTTCTGGTTTCGATATGTATCCCTTGCTAGATAATCTTCGATTGTCAAGGAGTTCCTGGATCCAAGATTCCGCATTTGCTTCATATGAATCCCTTACCCCGTAAACAACAGTCAACTGGGGAACTCTCAGATCCTGGGTATATCCTACAAAGTATTACCGTATAAGCTGCAAGATCTTGGGCTCCTCCTGATTTCTTTTATATAAATCTGATCTATGGGGTTCCTGTTGGGTATGCCAAAGGGGATTCTCAAGAGTATATATAAAGTATACGGGGTGTATCATAAATAGGGTTTTCTATAAGATATTCTATAGAATATTCCAAATAGTATTTTATAAGGCTTACATAGGGTATAAAAGAAAAAAGCAAGATATTCGATTGGGCATTCTATAGGGTATCTATTACGTTCTCCAAAAGGTATCGTAGAAAAGATATTCTATAGGGTGTGTATCTAGGAAAGAATTCTACACGGTGGTATGCTATAGGCTCAAGAGTACCATAAGGTGTATATAAGGTATATAGGATAAACGCTTTATAGTACTACCTAGGGTATTTTCTATGAAATTCTGGAAGGTATATAGAAGGGGTTATTCTATAAGGTACTTTAAAGAGTATGCTTTTACCAGTAGGTTCCTGATGTATTTCATAGGAATCCGCTACTCAATAAGCTACAACTCAACTGGAAATTCTCAAATCTTGGGCTCCGACTGATGTTCCATACTTGAGATCTTATCGATAAAGTGTTCTTTAGGGTATTCTATGGGGGAGTCGAAGAAGTATCCTATAGGGTATGTTCTATAAGGTGTATACTGACAGGCAATATCGTGCATGGTGCCCCCGATGTTTACCAGGGAGGGACACGCCGACATGATCACAAGGACAGGGGTGAGTTAGGAGTACAGGAGCACTTGCTTTCGATCAGCTGCAGCTTGGGATGTCAGACATATATTACCGCACAATCAATACGTCCTGCACAGCAACCCTCATGCTCTCACCTTTCACTGCAGCAGTGACCACGTGACAGTGAACATGACAAATCGACGTGCTTTATGATAGCACAATAATACATATATGTAGTATATAACATTCGGTGTCGAACATGATAACCAGTACTAGCTATATGGTTCCCCGGCCTGTCTGCGTTAAAACCAGCATTAAAAAATTAAGGCTTAATGCAACCAGGCCCGTGGAACCAAGAACCCAGAACCAAGAACCCAGAACCAAGATGCCCAGGACTCTTGAATCTTGGATCTTGGTTCCGCAGGCCCGGCTGCATTAAAACCCGCATGAACAATTTAAGGCTTAATGCAACCCGGCCCGTGGAACCAAGAACCTTGGATCTTGGTTCCGCAGGCCCGGCTGCATTAAAACCAGCATGAATTTTAAAAATTAAGGCTTAATGCAACCAGGCCCGTGGAACCAAGNATTTGTTAATGCGGGTTTTAATGCAGCCGGGCCTGCGGAACCAAGATCCAAGATTCAAGAGTCTTGGGCATCTTGGTTCTGGGTTCTTGGTTCCACGGGCCTGGTTGCATTAAGCCTTAATTTTTTAATGCTGGTTGCTGGTTTTATTGCAGCCGGGCCTGCTGTACCAAGATCCAAGATTCAAGAGTCCTGGGCATCTTGGTTCTTGGTTCCACGGGCCGGGTTGCATTAAGCCTTAATTTGTTAATGCGGGTTTTAATGCAGCCGGGCCTGCGGAACCAAGATCCAAGATTCAAGAGTCTTGGGCATCTTGGTTCTGGGTTCTTGGTTCCACGGGCCTGGTTGCATTAAGCCTTANATTTGTTAATGCGGGTTTTAATGCAGCCGGGCCTGCGGAACCAAGATCCAAGATTCAAGAGTCTTGGGCATCTTGGTTCTGGGTTCTTGGTTCCACGGGCCTGGTTGCATTAAGCCTTAGTTTTTTAATGCGGGTTTTAATGCAGCCGGGCCTCTAGTGAATTCTGCTGGGCATGATCCTGCATACAGAGTCCCTTTCGGCTTATGAAGTAATGTTCGTATACACTAATCCATGTTGCATGTGTGTGTGTGCATGTGTACTGACGTTTGTTACAGACAGGTTTGGAGGTAGGTTCTTTTTTCGGGGGTACCATATAAATGTATGAATACATTTACTTATTGTTTGTGTAGAACGATTGAGACACACCCGCCTACTCCACTCTTTAAATCCGGCATACACCAGATTATGGCTCGGCCCAGCCTTGTGTAGCGTTGATGTTGTCGTTCGAGCTCAGACTTTGCAGTGCGCTGTCTTGCTCAAATATTTGTTTTCGCACCAAAAGTAAGCTAGTAAAAAGCTGGTGCTTGGTGGTTCCACACTAAAGCATGCCCGAAAGCCAACACTCCAGAAAGCCTCCTACACCTAAACTTTATGCCCCCAAACCTTAAACCCTTAAACCCTGAACCATATAAGCTCTATACATCCTAGGTGGTTGCTGTGGGAACTACCACAGTCCGGACCCTCGAATCGCTTTACTGGTTGGCCAGCAACCCGCAGCGAAGCTTGGCGCAGGGGCTGCGCCTTGGGCAGTGGGAAGCCTACAGCATGAAAGAGGAGCAAACCTATAAAACCCTAAAGCGGCCCTAAAAGGACTGAGATCTTTCAAATCCCTATCAAGTCCCACACAGCCCCATGATACCCTCTAACGCCTTTGTAAGATCTTACGAGCAAGCATACGACCATATAGTATTACGGGGCTCTTAAAAGGCTACTTTCACCATAGGGGCCTTAGCAATCAGAGCCGGGTTCGTGGGTATGTTCGATTATTGTTCTAGAGAATAGTTTTAGCAACTCTTCAGGCATCATATGGGTAATTGTCAAAATTAGGGTCCCTGTTTGGGCACCCTAAATAATAAGTGCCGTATTATACTAGGGACCCAAAAAGGCACCCTAATTTTGACAACCACCCATATGGAAGCCCTACAAGCCTTTATCAGAATCTATGAATGAGGAGCGAGAAAGTGATTCAGGTTTAAGTTCAGGATTTAGGGTTAGAAATTTGGCTCCAAGGACAAGTGAGGAAACGGCTGTTGGCAAAGTTATCGACTCCGCCCTCTCCCCAATGTTGAACGTTGTGCACTCCACGCGAAACCTCATCTGAACTGCAAAGAACATCAGACGTAAACCCTCTTAACCCTGCAGCATGAACCAGAACCCTACACCCGACACCGTCAGAAGCCATACTATCCATTACATAAACAAACGCGCAAACAAGGAAGCAACTCTTTATATGTCTATCTATCTATCCATATATATATACATACATACAGTTTGTATGTAGGTATTCCCATCTTAAGGATTAAGGACCCTAAACCCCACCACCCTTCTCGCGGGAGGAGGGTGCCGGTGGCTTGCCTGCAGCGGAGGCGCTGCAGCGACTCTGCGACGAGGCGAAGAAGATCGGGTTAGCCCAGGTCTCTCGGCGTCAACGTAGAGTTTAGGGTGGAAGGCCTTGGGGAGACGTAAACCCTGAACCAAACAAAACACCCAACAAAAAGATATTGGCGAGGATTGGAGTCGGTTTTAGTTTGGTTTCATGTTGCAGCTTCTGCAGTCATCCCAGGCTGCAACAATGTGACCCTTCAACTCATTTTCCCAGGAATAACATCCCGTTTTCCTTCTCGTATACTGACACCCTCTATTCATTTTGCCGCTGCACCTGAACCCTAAACCCTAAACCCTAAACCCTATTGCTGACCGAGGTGGCTGGCTCCACGAGTTTGTGCATCGTTCCAGGCTACCAGTTCAAGGTGGGGTCAGCTGGGCCTTGTGAGGGTGTCTATTGGGGTTTCAGAGGGTTACTTATAAGGGTTTCTTCATGTGGTTCTGATAGGTATGCACATATATAAAATACGTATATAAGTATATATAAGCATCTTCAAGTAATGGTTCCCAATGACGGGTTTAAACGTTAAATCAGGGCAACCTGCGCCATTTATGATAAGGTTGCTTGTATTCTTGCCGAATTTGGGCTGAGGATTTACTTGAACTCACCAAAATCTGCCGTTTTCGGATTCTACTTGCTGCGATTTTTTCTTAGGGCTGTAGGGGGTTAAGGTAGGGCTTGGGAAACCTAATCATATTGGGAGGCCCTTCTGACTTAGTAAGTCTACTTAGTATCCCTTAGAAACCCTATTATAATCCCCCATAACCCACCTTACTAACCCTACTTACTAAGTCAAAAGGGCCTCCAAGCATTATGCAAAGCTTTGAGCGAGCTTAAACTTTGTTCTAACGTGCGCACTTGAGAAGGGGGTCTAGACCCAGAGGTTCCAAAATCCCTTATTAGGGATCCTACTATAATTTAAGGTATATTCCTTAATTAAGGGATTTTGGAAGGTCTGGGGAGTTGAGCTACTTTTTCGTTTTCTGGCGCTCCGAGGTGGTCCAAGATCTCGTCACGAACTTCCACCAGCCGGAGTCCTGGAAGAAAGCCAGCGACACCTAAACCATGGGCTCCTGTAGGGTTGAGGGTTTAGGGTTTACTTGAAGGGGCAGTTGGTTATAAGTAGGGTTATAATAAGGGTAACTCCATTTAGGGCACTTATAACTCTACTTATAACCTACTTACTAAGTCCCCTGCCCCTTCAAGTAGGGTCCGGTGAGGGCCTTGAAAGGTCCTTTACAGGGTTCCTCACAAGGCCTTTCTAGGGTTTAGGGTCTAGGACCTACAGCCCTATGACTTAATGGAGTTTCGTCCTTTGGTGGACATTTGGGCGTGTAAGGATTTTGTTTGGAAGCCAACACAAAGCCTTTGGCCCTTAAACCAAAGCCCCTAGAAGCCCTAAGCCGGAAACCGATACTATAGCACAAAATCCGAAAAGCGTCACGCCCTGAAGCCGGAAACCCAGTAGAATACATCCTTGAGGACAGCACCCTGCTGCTGCTGGTCGCAGCCTTTACCTCTAGGGCCACCTTGCTCAATGCCTATGCCCATGCGGTGGCTAACAAGTATCGCTTCCTGCCCCCTGGCACCAAAAACGGGCATGGGAGTTTCCGAAAATAGGGGACCCTAACATAGTACCCTAAACAGTAGGATCCTTATTATAAGGACCCCCAACAAGGTATCCCTATTTTTCGGAACTCCCATTTCTATCCAAACCCTAACCCTAAACCCTAAACCCTAAAACCCTAAAACCCTAAAACCCTAAACCCCTAAACCCCTAAACCGAAACCCTAAACCCCCAATTGTCGGAAACTCGCGTGTAGAGTTTGCCGGGGTTTGGGACATAGGCTTCAGAGTTTAGGCCTAGTCTTGAATCTTAGCATGGAACCATGGGCCCCTAGTATGGGCCCTTAAGCCTGGGATCCTTATATACCTAATATATACCCTACTTGTACCCTTTGAGGTCCTTTAAAAGGGCTAAGGGCCCGTACTAGGGGTCCATGGCTTCAACCTTAGATTGAAAGTATTTCTATCTTCTCTAGGTAGGGCTTCGGGACATTTTAGGTTTTCCCTTATTGGGCTTAAGAGGATCTTATTTACTAATATTTTCAAAAGCTTTAAAAGCCCCAGCTGGTTCTTCGTAGCTTTACATCCAGTTGTAGCTACTGCTCACGTGTTTGTCGCCATGCTGTTGACTCTGTCTTGAAGCCATGCTATATGGGGGCCGGAATAAATTATAATAGCATCTCCCTTGTATATGTCCCCAGAGAGCCCAATATCCCTTAACTAAGGAATATAGCTTAAACCATAGTATGAATGAAGCCTCCAATGATTTAAGTTATATTCCTTCATTAAGGGGTATTGGGCTTTCTGGGTCCCCAAAGCCCTATTCCTATTTCAGGTAGTTATAAGTAGGGATATGAGTAGGGTAACTATACTTATAACCCATATTAGGGGATTTATAACCCCACTTATAAGTACCCATGAACCTCCAAGTATTCCTATTTTAGGTCCTACGGCGATGCTTGCTTGTTCCTGTCCGAAGAGACGGCCGCCGCGGCCAAGACCGAGCGTTCCGCAAGCAATGCCCAGGAACGACCGAAGTTTCAGGGAGGTTCCTTTAAGGGTTCCTCTAAGGGTTCTATAGGGTTTGGGGTTTAGGGCTTGCTTGGAGGTTCATGGGTGGTTTCAAGTGGGGTTCCTTTAAGGGTTCTATAGGGTTTAGGGTTGAAGGTTTAGGGTTCAATGTGTAGGCATAAGTCGGGCCATAATGTATAAGTCCCCGATATGTGTTATAAGTGTAGCCCGGTATGTGTTATAAGTATAGTTACTTTACTCATAACCCTACTTGTAACTTCGGGAGCAACTTGGACTCCGCTACGCTGCTTGGCTCTCCCTGGTTGCCTACTTGGAGGTTCATTGGTAGTTATAAGTGGGCGACAAGTCCCCTAATATGGGTATAAGTATAGTTACCCTACTTGTAACTACCCACGAACCTCCAGGGGGTTTAGGGAAGGGTTTCGACTCCAGTGCTTGGGTTTTGGGGCTTAGGGTTCCGGGTTTGGGGGTTCAGGGTTTTGGGGTTTAGGGTTTAGGGCTTACTTATGGTTCAGGGGTTTCTTAGAAGTTCAGCTGTTCAAGCTTCACCCTAAACCCTAAACCCACCAACTTGGTAACAGGTTTTAAAGTAGGGTTTCGGGTATGAAGGCTTTCGGGAAACACGGAATCGACGGCCTTCGGAGCATGGTGCAGTGTATTCTGGGATTAGAGCCCAGAGAGCCCAATACCCAATACCCCTTAATTAAGGAATATTAAATTATTTGGGGCTTCATATTATGATTTAAGCTATATTCCTTAATTACGGGGTATTGGGCTCTCTCGGAGTATTTGAGACGATAAGATTTGTGTCATAGTTGAGATCTCCAGGTATAGGACCACATAGGACTATCCTTGACACGGGACTTGAGGAGAGTGCTTCTGGGTTAAGTTTTGCATTTAAAAAATGTACCTATGCCAAGAGAACCTTAAACCCTAAACTCCAAACCCCAAAGCCGAAACTCCCGACCCCAAACCCAAAACCCTGAAACCCTAAAACCCAAAACCCTAAAGCCCAGACCTCGTACGCCGGGAGGACCCCGGAGCCGCGAGACAGCCGAAGGCAGGAGAGAAGGTGCTCCTACACTCTTGCTGCGCCCCGTGCTCAGGACATGGGGAGCGAAAGTCCCACTGCACTTAAAAAAACCTCCTTAAAAAATCCCTAACCTCTTAAACCCCAAATCGCAATCTTGGGACTTTTTGAAGTTCTACTCTGTTTGTCTGGCGGCTTTTCTATATCTCAGGGACCCTACGGTTGATGAGTTCCTTTAAGGGATGCAAGTGGGCTGCGGTTGAGGATGTAAATCCTGCCTTACCCATAATAAGGAATATACCATAACTTCCATAGTTTAGGGTCATTGCAGGATGTATATCACCAACCGTAGTGCGCGATCCTTGTTATGCGGCCGCAGTGCTTTTTGAGCTTCAAAGTTCCCATGGTCTGCAGCCAGTGAAACGCACTAAGCCCTAAACCCTAAAGTCCCAACCCTCAACCCTGGGGCACTATTCCTTGAACCCCAAACCCCAAGAACCTAAATGCTGCTAAACCTTTAACGCTTCTGCAGGAGCCATGATTGAGGAAATGCACACCAAAGGCCTGGATGTGACCGTCTTCTTCTACAATCCAAACATCCATCCCCGCAAGGACTTTGGTTGTATCATTCCCAGACTCCAGAGTATCCCTGGAAGTAAGGGTCCCTTATGAAGAGTTGTGGTTCATAGGAAAAGTTTCAGGGTTTACCATAATTAAAGATTTTGGGGTTTCTCTGAGAAGTTCATTATGGGATGCAGAAGGGAGGGGGGATATATACCCAGAAACCCCTAATAATTTAAGCTATATTCCTTAGTTAAGGGGTATTGGGCCCTCTGGGTAAGCTAGTTGTCCCCAACTCTCCTTAGTACTCCCTAAGCTTCCCTAATGATCCCTATAGTACCCTCCCCCTTGAACCAGCCTCCCTTAAGCATCCTATAAGCCTAGGGGTGCACTTTGGGAAACTTTTTAACTTCCGTTATGGTTCCTACAGAGGTACCTTTTCATAAATGCTTTTGGGGGCCCCAAAACTGCAACCCAGAAGCGAAGCTCAGGAGTATGAGATTCGCAAGAACGAGAATGTTCGCTATGCAGAAGCCCTGGGAATCCCCTTCGTCGACTGCGACTACGACGTGGAAGAGTCGCCAGCCTGATGCAGGGCAAGTTACAGGTTTAGGGTTTAGGGGTTTAGGGTTTAGGGTTTAGGGGTTTAGGGTTGAGGGTTTAGGGTTTAGGGCAGTTTCAGAAGATCAGGGCCCCAGTATGAGCCCTCAGTCACAGGATCCTTGTTATCAGGGCCCCTGTGAAGGAGCCCCTTTCAAGTAGTACTATAGGGGCCTTAATAATTACCTATACAATTTTGGGGGCTCCTTATTATACGTAATTATAGTATCCTGGGATCCAAAACCCTATTCTAATAATTAAGGCCCCTATGATAGAGTGCTTGTTCAGTTTTCCACGAAGAGTTGAGTCTCCACGAGCAGGTGGTATGCTCGAGCGAAAGGAATGGAGTACTGCTTGGAGCGAGGGCCAAGGTGCTCCATGTGCTTCTGGGTCCTTGTTAATGAACTTAATCTATGTTGGCATAACAAGGAAACCAAATTATTTACGATAGATCCTTATTATGGTAACTTAAGTTAAGTCCCTTAACAAGAACCCAGGCTTCGACATGCGGCTTGAGCGAACCGCTCGTCATGCTCATGAACATGGTTTCCAATGGTTTACGACGACCAATGCAACCAGCAGGTGGAAGGATGCGAAGCAAGTCAATGCTTCGGGCGTGAAGGCCGCATTCAACTATCCTGGCACGACCTACTGGGTGTATGACTGGCAGACGGAGTCCATGAATGAGAGAAAATACGAGGTGAATGCCAAGCATCAGTTCTACAAGCAGGAGTATCTGGGTGCCAGTTTGAGATGATCAGGAATTCCGATTCATCGACACTTTTGAAGGATGAAGGATGCTCGTAACCCTAAACCGGAAACCCCTAAACCCTAAACCACTGCTGGTAACCCCTAAAACCCCGAATCGTAGACTGCTGCCCAGGTCTTGCCTTAAACCCTAACCCTAAGCCCCTAAATCCCAAACCCCTCATCCTAAACTGCTGCCCAGGTATTGTGGTTGCAGCTACAGCCTCCGCGACAACAACTACTTCCGGTCGAAGGATCGGCCTCACCAGCCCGAAGCTGCAAGCCCCCACGCCCTGTAGGCCTAAACCCAAAGCTCCTCTAAGCCCTAAGCCCTGAAAGCACTGAAAAGCCCTGTGAGGGCCACCCTACTTGGAGGTTCATGGGTAGTTATAAGTGGGATTCTAAGTCCCCTAATATGGGTTATAAGTATAGTTGCCCTGCATATAACCCTACTTATAACTACCCATGAACCTCCAAGTAAACCCTAAACCCTAAGCCCAAGACCCTTGGCTCTGAACCCTAAACCCTTTTCCTTTGAAGCCGCCCGAAAAGCCCTCAACCGCCCTAGACCCTAAACTCTAAACCCTAGACTCTAAACCCTAAACCCCCTGAACCCCTAAATAGACCCTAAACTCTAAACCCTAGACCCTAAACCCTAAACCCCCTGAACCCCTAAATAGACCCTAAACCCACCCTCAGAAAAGCACTCAACAGCCCTGTGAAGGAAGCCCTGGAGCCCCAGAGAACAGTTTTGGGTTTAGGGGTTTAGGGGTTTAGGGGTTTAGGGGTTTAGGGGTTTAGGGGTTTAGGGGTTTAGGGGGTTTAGGGGTTTAGGGGTTTAGGGGTTTAGGGGTTTAGGGGTTTAGGGGTTTAGGGTCTGGAAGGAACCCTTATAGATCCCTAAAAGAGCCCTCATAGAGACGCCAAGAGCCCCTGCGAAGGAGGGCCTCCCTCCGATCAAGATCGGCGGCGGCGATGTGTACAGCGACCCGGCCGCGGACGCCGCGGAGGAGAGCGAGGAGGCGCGGGGGAGAAAGGTTTTCAGGGGTTCAGATAGGATTCCTTTAAGGGTTTAGGGTTCCTTGAAGGGATCTGTAAGGGTTCAGATAGGACTGGTTCTACAGTAATTAGGATGATTCCTCTAAGGATTTAAGGTTTAGGGTTAGGGTTTTGTGGTTAAGGGTCTAGGGATAAGGGTCTTGGGTTTAGGGTTTCGGGTTTAGAGGGGTTTGGGGGTTAGGGCTTATCGAGTTTACTTAACCCCAAATAACCTAGCTTTTTAAGGACTATTATAAAGAAATCATATTAGGGAACCCTAAAAAGGTAGGTTCCTTAGGGTCCAGGTAGTGTTTTGAGTTGAGAGTTTAAAGTTTAGGGTTTGGAGGGATTGAGGTTGGATTCCTTGAAAGGTTTCCCTTTAATCTAGGGTTTAGGGTTGTTAGGGTTTAGGGTTTAGGGTTTAGGGTTGTTAGGTTTAGGGTTTAGGGTTTAGGGTTGTTAGGTTTAGGGTTTAGGGTTTAGGGTTTAGGGAGTTGTTAGGTTTGGTGCTTGGTAGACCGGGCTATGTAGCGTCGTTTCAAGCTTTTCTTCTTAAATGATGTTCAACAAGTTTGAGGGTGTTGGCTTTAGGACTTTCGGCGTTCAGGGGTAGCAGGTTCGGGTTTTGAGAGTTTAGGGGTTTAGGTTTGGGGGGTTTGTGGTTTCATCGGTGTGGGTGCTATCAGGGCTTTAGAAGGGGTCAATAGGGTCCCACAGAGATTTTTTCTGCTTTTACGGTGGATTTGTAGTTTTTTCAGACTACAGTTTTTGCAATTAAGAGCTTCATCGGGTTCCGTACTTTTTTTTTGGTCTTCGAGGTTGGAGGCTCCGGGGTTCTTATAGGGTTTAAGTGGCGGTAGTGGGGTTTCAGAGGCTTCAGGGTTCAAGCGATTCAGGGGCCGTAGGGTTTTTGAGAGAGTAGAGTGTGGGGTCTGGGGTTTAAGGGTCTGAAAGGGCTTGGGGCTTTAGGGGGCTAGGTTTCAAGAGCGTTGGGTTTGAGTGTAAGGTGGGGGGTTTCAAGAGACTTGGGTTTGGGGTTTGGGGTGGTTGAGGGTTTAGGATCTAGGGTTTCAACAGTAGGTTTTATGTAGTCTTGAGAGACTTGGATTGTAGGATTTTCGGAGGTAGGCTTTGAAGAACATGAAGGTTTCCGACAATCAGGGGTACGTTATTTTGAGGTCCTTATAATAGGGATCCTACTATTTAGGGTACTATATTAGGGTCCCCTATTTGCGGAAACTCCCACATGGGGCTACCTTAACCAATGAAAACCAACCTGTTCCAAGGATCCACATCAGGGAATCATCGAAAGGGTGCACTAAAAGTTCTGTTGCTTTTGAGTTTGGAGTCGGGTTTAAGTCCCTAAGCCCTAAACCCTCAAACCTAAAACCTAAACCCTCAAACCTAAAACCTAAACCCTTTTGAGGTTTCGGAGAGGGAGGAGGTCCAGGTTCAGAGGTCTATAGTAGAAGCCAGAAACTTGGAACATTAGTATCCTCATGCCCTTAAGGTAAAGTATGTGGCATATGGGATCCTAGCACTAATCCTCCTAAACCGATGTGCCAACCCTAAACCCTAGATTCGCTATACAGTGAACCCCAGAAAGTTGGAACATGGGTTTAGGAGGATTGGTGCTGGGATCCCCTATACTCTACCTTAAGGGCAGGAGGAGAATGATGTTCCAACTTTCTGGCTTCTACTGTANATACAGTGAACCCCAGAAAGTTGGAACATGGGTTTAGGAGGATTGGTGCTGGGATCCCCTATACTCTACCTTAAGGGCAGGAGGAGAATGATGTTCCAACTTTCTGGCTTCTACTGTAGATCCCTTGCGCGATCCCTTCAAGGAACCTTTTACTGAACCCTTTGGGGAACCCTTTAAGGAGCCCTTTAAGGAATCCACTAGGGAACCCTTATGCATCCCTTTAGGGAACCCCGTCAACGAATCCTTTAAGGAAGCCCTTCAAGGAAGCCTTTAAGGAACCCTTTAAGGAAACCCTTCAACGATCCCTTTTAGGAAACCTTTAAGGATCCCTTTAAGGAACCGTTCCCTTCAACGATCCCTTTAAGGGAACCCTTTAAGGAGTACTTTAACGATCGCTATATGTGGTTTCTCTGGGAGCCTGAAGCGCGCAAAACCCGAGCTCAGGATTCTGGAGTCGAGGTCTGCTTTTTTCGTTGGGGCGGTAGAATTTGAATAGGATTCCTTTAAAGGGCTCCTTTAAGGGATACTATAAGGTACTACAATAAGGAATAGTATAGGGGCCTTCATAATTAGAACAGGGTTTTGGGGGATGTTATACATAATTCATAATACGGAGGCCCCCAAAACCCTATGTTAATTGTTAAGGCCCCTACAGTAGGGTTCAGGGTTTAGGGCTTAGGGTGACTAACAAGCCACGTCTTGATGAAGGGCCCCAATATTCAGATCCCTATCCCTTAACCCCAAACTCCCTAAAGAACCCTAAACCCGATCCTTTTGTTGGGGTATGGGACCCCTTGCTCGCCAGAAGCCAAAAACCCAAACCCGAAACCCACAGCCCTATGCCTGAAGATGCCCAGTTCCCAAAACCCGAGATCTCGAAGCTCCGGGCAACCTAGAGCTATACCTGAAAGTTCAATGCGTCCCTACGTCCTAAACCCTAAACACCAGCCTCAAACCCAAACACCTAAACCCTAAAGCCTCAACCCTAAACCCCGAAACTCCAAACCCTGAAACCCACCACCCTAAACCCTAAACCCTAAATCCTCAACCCTAAACCCTAACTCCCGAAACCCTTAAATCAGAGCCCTAACTCCTAAGCCCTAAATCCTAAATCCTCAACCCTAAACCCGAACCTACCTGCAGGTGGTCTCGGGCTTCTTTGCAGAGGCCAAGCGCATGGAAGAGATCCACGGGGTCTACGGCGACAAGACAGAAAGAGGGATCTTTTTTTAGGGTTTAGGGTTTTTGGGTTTAGGGTTTATATTGTAGGGTTTGGGGTTTAGGGTTTTCAGGGTTTAGGAGTTCTTTTTAGGGGTTGGTTTTCGGGGTTCTGCAAGGGTTTGGGGGTTGATCTTAAGGGTTCCATAAGGGGCTTGGGGCTTCAGCTTATGAAGGACGTCGATTTCGTCTTAGTAATTAGGGCTTGAGGTTCCCTATATAATCGCAACAGTCCAGAAGGTTAACCTCCCGTACGAAACTGGACCGGTAAGTAACCTAAACCCTAAACCCTAAACCGTGGCTGTGAGTAGAGAGGTTCCCAGGTTACTGTCGTGGGCTCTTACTTTTTCTTGAATAGATTCTTCTCGGATACGAGAATCTATATGTAGCTTTCAGTGTTAAGCCTTCGTAGTTCCCCCAGGAAACTGGAGAAGTAAGTTAGGGTTTAAAGTTTAGGGGTAGCCTTCGTAGTTCCCCCAGGAAACTGGAGAAGTAAGTTAGGGTTTAAAGTTTAGGGGTTGCAGTGTAGGGGTTAGGGTTAAGAGTTGAAGGTCTAATGCCATTACTATTCCTTGGGGTTCTTCACGGCTAATTCGACTATAATGTACCTCGAAACTTTATTCATTCAGGCCCCCAGACCCTACATCCCGGGTTTTACGAAACCTTACAGTAAACTAAACCCGCAAAGGAACCCTTTAAAGGAGCCCTGTTCTAGCTAAAATGGCGGTTTAACCTAGGAGGCTCCCCCTAAGCTGAAAGGGGGCTTTCCGGGAGCTGTCTCTGCTTTTCAGAGGTCTCTTAAAGTAAGGCATACAAGAGCAGTTAAGGTGCCTTACCCAGAGAGCCCAAAACCGATTAATTAAGGAATATAGCTTAAAATCATAATATGAAGCCCTAGATAATTTAAGGTATATTCCTTAATTAAGGGGTACTGGGCTCTCTGGGTATACCCTTAAGCCTTAGCCCGGAGCCCTCTTTGAAGTTTGAGGTCTACGGTCCTGTCTGAGTTTCCCAGAGAGCCCAATACCCCTTAATTAAGGAATATAGCTTAAATCATTAGGGGCTTCATATTATGATTTAAGCTATATTCCTTAATTAAGGGGTATTGGGCTCTCTGGGTTGTTATCCTAGAAAGGACGATCCTGGCTACCCAGGTGAGCGCCGACGCGGAACAGCTGGCAAAGGCAATGAGAACTGGTGACGAGCGCTTGTCACCTGCTTTTTAAATTTTAATCAGAATGCCTCTCTCACCAAGAGTGCAGGGACTTGGTTTCAGGATTTAGTGAAGGTCAGTTTGGGGACTTAGGGGGGTTAGGGTGGCGCTCTGTAGACGAGGACCTGCAGAATGAGGGTTTGGGCTGAAGACTTAGCGCCCATTTTGTGCAGCATGTGGATGCACAAGCCAGAACATCATGCTTGGGCGAGCTTCAAAGCTTCAAAGCCTTGCTTGACTGTTGCAGAGCCTCAGACGGGCAGATTTTCCTTCAAAAAGAAAAGGCTTTGAATCCCTGAAAAAAATACCGGCGGCCCTCCTATGTGGACCCTGACGTCGGCGCCCAACTTGCTTGCAGATGTACGCTTGCACGCGGCCGTTTCCATGCAGGCCTCAATGTTTCGTTGTGCCTCATACCAGAGTCAGAAGCGACACGGGTTCGTCTCTCAGCCCAACAGGCTATAAACGTTCTTGCTTTGAGGGGTCCCTAAAACTCTTAAATCCTAAACCCTAAACCTTGCATCCGCTGCCCTAAACTCTAAACCCTAAGCCTTTAAGCCCCGAAGGCCTACGGGGCCACAGTTCTTCGTACGATTTTCGGATGTAGCCTGAGTTTAGGGTTTAGGGTTTTAGGGTTTGGGGAGTCAGCTGCGATGGCAGCCGGTGTGGTCAGCGCCCACGCCGACAAGAACTCACTGGCATCCCAGGCCGACAGGGACAGCTCAGCGTAATATATGATTACCAATACTATTCAGAGGGTTCCTTAGTATAGTTCTAGTTAAAGTATGATATACCGACAGGTGTTTAGGGTTTTAAGGTTTAGGGAAAGTTACAGCGTACACCCTAAACGCTGAGGCCTAGACTCTAGACGTGCACTTCAGCCCTAAACACTACACACCCTGCGCTCCGCACCTGAACCTTGTGCCCGCAATCCTTAAGCCCTAAACCCTTAATCTAAACCCTTGAACCCTAAACCCTGAACCCTAAACTTTAAACCCGAGCCAAGAATGCAATTTTGTGACGAGTTTTAAAAACCCCAGCGCTCGACAGTAAACCCTTCAGCTGCTTCGCAGGTCCTGGAAGCCTCGCTTAGCGCCTTAGCGAAACTCTGAGTATGTGGGGTGGCCTCTTTTGGGGTTTACGGTTTGGGGTTTCGGGTTCGGAGTTTGGGATGCAGGGTTTGGGTTAAGGATTTGGGCTTTAGGCTTTAGGGTTCAGGGGTTTGTTAGGTTTGTGTATGTGTGTTAGGTTTGTGTATGTGTGCGCTTGTTTAACAAGGGTTTTAGATGATTTTGGGATCTTGAACGTGAGGGCTTCACTCGGCGTCGATTGGCTTTTGGAGTTTAGGGGTTGGTGGCTTTACGAGTTGAGGTGCCCAAGAAGGGATCGACTCAGGTACCCTCTTTCAGGGTTTAGGGTCCAGGGTTTAAGGGCTGCCGAAAATTAGAAGTATGAAGGACATTCACACGACTTAGTTTCCGAGGTCTTGGGATTTGGAGATCTCGGGGTTTTGGTTACTGAGGATTTCGGGCTCTAGACCCTAAACCCTAAACCCAAACCCCTCAACCCTAAGCCCTAAACCCTAAACCCAAACCCAAAACCCTTAACCCTTAACCCAAACCCTAAACCCTAAACCCTAATCTCTAAACCCAAACCCCTAAACCCCAAGCCCTAAACTCTAAACCGTGGCTCTGTGGGGGATTCGGAGTTTAGAGTTTCAGGCGGGGGATTCTGTGGCTTTGCCTTCAGAGATCGGTGCCTTTTGCAAAGGCAGGGTTCGACGTCTCCGCAGGGTTTAGGGTTCAGGGTTTAGGGTTCGGGGTCAAGGGTTTGGGGTTTGGAGTTTGGGTTTAGGGTTTAGGGTTCAGGGTTTAGGGTTTAGGGCGTAGGCCCAGTTGCCCAAAGGGTTGTCGCGGCTTCAAGGCTGACATGCTCTTTCAAGGTTCCCAAGACACCCCTTGTGCCCTCGTGCTTCAGCACCCAACCCCCAAGCCCAAAGCCCCAAAACCTAGCACCCCAAGCCCGTACTCTGATCCCTTCATAGGGTTTAGGGTTTAGGGTTTAGGGTTCAACTTTAATCTGAACCCTTCATAGGGTTTAGGGTTTAGGGTTCAACTTTAAACGACCCTAAAACCCTTGGCTTTTACCACCAAAATCAAGCCCGAATTCCTCAAGCCTCAAGCCTGATAAACCCTGGACTTTCGAAGTCCCCAGAGAGCCCAAACCCCCTTAATTAAGGAATATACCTTAAAATATTAGGCGCTTCATATTATGATTTAAGCTATATTCCTTAATTAAGGGATATTGGGCTCTCTGGGTCTCTGAACTTCTTAACGGAGCTCAGCAGCCGGCTCTGAAGCGGCAAAGGAGAAGAGAAAGATGCCAGGGAGAAGCTCGAGAAGTTGGTCGAGGTCCAGCAAGTGCAGGTCCGGAAGCTATGCATTCACCCTTCCCATGTCAGTGTTGGGGTTAAGAGTTTGGTTCGGGGTTTCGTTTAGGATGTTCAGTGTGCTTAGAGCTTAAGTTGCAAGGGTTTCGGGTGTCTGCCGAGTCGGGTGTTTACAGCCGACATCGTCCGATCCACCCATTTGTCGTGCTTTTTTGATTTCGCAAGATGCGTAAACACGGCTAGCACGATGGGTCATGGGGCTGCTTTCGAGCATACTATGTAGATGTGCTCTGCTAAGCCTCTTCGGATTCTTCCCCCCACCCAAAAACCAAAGCCTTCACTATGCTGACTGCAAATTGCCGAAGCCTTTACCCTCGTACCCTAAATCCTGTGAACTTAAAACCTGACCACTAAACCCTCTCTACCCTTCACCCCAACCCCCCTCCCTAAACCCTAAACCCTAAACCCTAAGCCCTAAACCCTAAACCCTAAACCCTAAACCCTAAACCCCAAACGCTAAGCCCAAGCAGCCCTCCAGACTTCACGCTGCCCGCAGGTTGAGCTGTACAGGAGCCTTAAGATGAAGTTGGAGGCTGCGTCTCTGCCCTTAGGGTTTGCTCAGGGTTTAGGGGTTTGGGTTTAGGGGTTTGGGTTTAGGGGTTTGGGTTTAGGGGTCAGGGGTGTATGGGTTTAGGGGTCAGGGGTGTATGGGTTTAGGGGTTTGGGTTTAGGGTTTAGGGTTTAGGGGTCAGGGGTGTATGGGTTTATGGGTTTAGGAGCTTTAGGGTTTAGGGGTCTGGGGTTTTTGATTACTGACCCCCCAAAGAAGGTTCCCTTAAGGTGGCTTTAGGGTTACTGTCAGGACAACTATAAGGGCATTATAGAATATGAAGTTGGAGGCTGCGACTACGGGTTTGGGGGCTACCGTCTAGGGGGTTTAAGCTTTAGGGATGTTTAGGTACTAGCGACTACTACCCCTGTAGGGGTTCCGTTTAAGCGTTAGTTTTGAGGGTCCCGTTCTACTAAAGCATACTAAAGCTTCCTTTTCGGGGTTCCCTTTAAGGGTTCCTTTTCAGGACAAGCAACCTTTAGCCTTATTGGGGTAGTATACCCTGTATGATCCCCAAAAAGAAGTTTAGTTCCCATAGCAAGTCAAGGTTGTGGGCTCCCACAAGGTTTCTGCAGGGGTGTAAGCGGCTTGGCCAGAAGGAAGTATGGTTATAGTCCAGTTATAGTAGAGTATTGGGTAATATTCAGTGCTCCTATGAGATTTCTGTGGGTTGACATAGTCGTTTTTTGGGGTTTAGGGGTGCACGGCTTGTTCTAAGTATGGTTTCCAGTGCTTTGCCTTTTGGGTACAGAGTACCTGCGCTACTTGCTCGTATCAAAACTGAACCCTCAACTTTGGGATACCCAGTCTCTTCCAGTGTGAGGTCTTGAATTTGGAGAAGAACATCCGGGACGAGTGAGACGTCTCGTCTTCGGTGGTTGCGCACTTTGCTAGTGCGCTTTTGGTAGCCCTCGACACTGATTGACCCAAAGTCTTAGAAATTCGAGGCTGCACTGCACTGTCCGCTCCCGAAGACTGTAACCTTAAACACAATCGCAAGATCTAGGTTCCCTCAAAAAAACCATATTCCAAGACGACCTCAAACCCAAGCCCTAGACTTGAGGCACGCATCGAGCAGTGGATAAACAAAATCCGAAACCGTGCGGTTTCGGCGTTTCTCCGTGTTTCGGCGAGAGGTCCTCTACCAAGCTGAGCAAGAGAAAGTAGCCGAGCTGAGCAAGGCTCGGGCGCTGGCCAAGATAGATTTTAGGGGTGTTTTGACAAGTTTTAAATGCCGGCTATATCAGATTTATCGGTTTTGCTTCAACACAGGCTTTAATGGGGCTTCAATCGGCCGCAATCAGTATTTTATATGAGGTTAACGTGTTTTTATCAAGGGTTGAATAGTGGTCCAAATTGTTTTGGCAAAGGTTTTGCCTAGTTTTTTGCGGGGTTGAAGGGGTTCTGTAAAGGTTTGGAGTTTAGGTTTTACGGGTCTGAATATAGTGAACCCAGAAAGTTGGAACATGGATTTAGGATGATTCATGCTGGGATTCCCTATACTTTACCTTAAGGGTATGAGGGGAAAAATGTTCCAACTTTCTGGCTTCTACTGTAGATCCTTGCACGATCCCTTCAAGGAACCTTTTACTGAACCCTTTGGGGAACCCTTTAAGGAGCCCTTTAAGGAATCCACTAGGGAACCCTGTAACTAGAACGGCATCTGGTGTGTATTAGAACACGACCTGCTCAAAGGGCTTCACAGGCTGCTGCTACTTAGGGTTTAGGGTTTAGGGTTTAGGGTTTAGGGTTTAGGATTTAGGGTTTAGGGTTTAGGGTTTAGGGTTTAGGGTTTAGGGTACTACTACAAGCCCTTGGGGTCCCCCTGCAGTGGTCGGATCCTTTTGCTATCAAATAGTCATCTACAGCCGAGCACTGAAATCCTGAAGTTTAACAAAGCTCCGTAAAGCCTTGATTCCTAAACCCTACAATCACCATAGCACCCTGTAGCCCTATCAAAACTGTTAATGCCACCCCCCGCCCCCTATAAGAAATCCTGGCAGCACCTACAAAAGCAAAAGCGCACAATGCCCTCGACCTGAAACCGTTCAGGCCTATCAACCGTATTAAAACCTAGCACCGTCATAAAAGCCGAAAAAACCAGAAGAGTGCCCTTCTAAACACATGTTATAAAACGCCCTTGTAAAGCCCTACACCCTAAACCCTAAACTAAGCTCTTGAAGCTCTGAGAAGGAGTTGTCGGAAGCTTCTGAGAAGCTGGCGGAGAGGGCGGAGGAGAGGCCCCAGTCCCAACTATCGCAGGACAGCTATGGGTTTGGTTTAGGGTTTAGGGTTTGGCTAGCCCTCAAGCCCAGTAGCAAAAAGGGTTTAGGGTGTAAGGTTTAGGGTTCAGGGTTGGGTTCTCATGGTTCTTTGTTCTTTTTGGTTTCTATAGGCATATGATCGGTCTGTTGAATAGGATAACCTCGTTTTTCCATAGGATTTGGATACCTTTTTTTATCCCTTGACACTTCTTTTTTGGCCTTGGTCTTTGTTTTGCCTCCCGAGGCTGCTATTCGACCGCCGAGCGAAACCCTTTTGCCTCCCACCCTAGCAATCGACCTCCGGCCCCTGACCCCCTGCTTCTACTTGGAGGTTCATGGGTAGTTATATGTGCGGCAAAGTTAGAGTAACATGGAACGTCGTTCGGCGTTAAGGGGTTTGGTTAGGATGCCATTTTGGTGACGACGGTGAGAAAAGTTCCCCTCGACAGTGATTGAAGAGAGCTTGGGGAATCCTGCAATATTGAGCGGGTCCCCTCGGCCTGCGCCACCTTGTAACCCTCCAGAATTCAGATAGGTTTGCTCTTTTTTTGTCACTTTTGCTGTACGAAGACCGAAAACATTTACCTACAGGGTCGATGCAGTTCCTGTTCGTCCCAGAGCAGACACTGTAGAGAAACCTTTCCTCGTGAAAATGGGTGTGCTGCAGCCAGTAGTCTGGCATTTTCGGCTATGTTTGAACCAACTCTTTCCCTGAAAATCACGGTATAGCACGCGAACTTTTTTTGATCCAAGATTGAAGCTTCAAATCTGGACATTCAAACCGTCCAGCATGAATCCGAAACCTGAACCCCAAAGCCCTCAAACCCTTCTCCAGCAAACCCTCAAAGCTCTAAACCCTAAACCCTGAACCCTAAACTCTAAACCCTAAACCCTGCAACCCTCCTAAACCCGAAGCGCAGGAGTCGACAGGCGGCAGGACCGCGGCGTCCAAGCCCGACGACGTCCGACTGCACATCGTGCTGCAGAGCAAAGACAAGCAGCTGGACGAGTTGTCCCAAAGACATCAGGACCGTATTTCAGGGTTTAGGGTTTAGGGACTGGGCTTGGGCTTGGACTTAGACCCTAAACTCTAAACTGTAAAACCATATATCCCAAACCTTATACCCCCCCTCCCCAAGCCTTATTCCCCAAAACTCCCATTGGACTTAGACCCTAAACTCTAAACTGTAAAACCATATATCCAAAACCTTATACCCCCCCTCTCCAAGCCTTATTCCCCAAAACTCCCCGCTGAGAGCCTCAACCTGTGTCTCTGTGCTATGTGAGGTTTAGTACTTGGAGGATCAGGGGACTTAGTAAGTAAGGTTATAAGTCCCCTAATTGGGGTTATAAGTAATTATAAATTATAAGTATAGTTACCTTATTTATAACCCTAGTTACTAAGTCCCATGACCCTTTAAGTATTCGGGGTGAAGGACTTGCAGAAAGAGTCGGCTGACGGCAAGTTCGAGCTCTCTCTCTTGCGGCAAGAGGTGGCTACCCTCCGCGCATCCCAGCCCATATGAGTATGGTTGACATTTCCAGAGAGCCCAATATCCCTTAAAATTGAGGGGTATTGGGCTCTCTGGGTTTGGGGTTCCTTTTTGCAAGGGTTCCCGTGTTGTTCTAGATGGCTACTATACGAATTTTGGGTTTCGGTTTTCTTTGGGCCTTAGTGGATTTTGCTGAATCTATATGGGGCCCCTTGTGAAAATTGGCGTGTGGGCGGGTGCACATTTGATATTGTTAAGGGGATGCTCCCAACATAAACCGTAGATCACAATATGCTGTGTTTGCAGAGTGTAGGGGTGGTGTCCAGCGCGTGAGCGTCATTGCTACTTCGTGTGCATGTCGAAGAATATGGTACAGCATTTGAGTACATGTCTAAACCCCAAACCTTAAACCCCTAAACCCCAAACCCAAAGCCTCTAAACCCTAAACCCCAAACCCCTAGGCCCTAAACTCTAAACCCCCAAGCGTCGAAAAGCCGGAAGAGTCGAACCCAGAGAGCCCAATATCCTCTAATTAAGGAATATAGCTTAAATCATAATATGAAGCCCCCAATAATTTAAGGTATATTCCTTAATTAAGGGGTATTGGGCTCTCTGGGAACACCTCTTCTCACGGCCTTAAGCGCTAAGCCCCAAGAGCCCAAACCCCCCAGAGTCGGTTCTGAGGTGTAGGGATTTAGGGTTTTAGGTTGTAGGTTTTTAGGGTGTAGGGTTTAGGGTTTAGGGTTTAGGGGTCCTAGGTTTAGGGGAGAAAAGAAGGAGCTTAAATAATTACCAATACTATTTTGGGGGGTTCCTTATGATAAATATAGCAAATTGGCCCCAAAACACTATTCTAATTATGAAGGCCCCTATAGTAGGGTTTTAGGGTGTAGGTTTTTAGGGTGTAGGGTTTAGGGCTTGTAGGTTTTGTCATGTAGGGTGGAAGGCTTTGGAATTTATGGTGTCGGGTTTAGGGTTTGTGGGTTTTGGGATGTAGGGTGTACTACCCAGAGAGCCCAATACTCCGTAATCAAGGAATATAGCTCAAATCATGATATGAAGCCCCGTAGAAATTAAGGTATATTCCTTAATCAAGGGGTATTGGGCTGCCTAGGTAATGGCCCCAGCCTGACAAGCCTTAATCCCACGGCACCAAGCCCTAAACGTCGAACCGCACACTTAATATAAGGGCCTAAATAATTACCAAAATTGTTGTGGGGGTTCCTGATTATACTTATAAGGCCCCTTTATTACGGGCGGGCAGCGCAGGCGGCAGCCGGGAGCAAGCTGAAAAAGGGTGTCGGGGTTCGAGCAGGATGGTTTAAGGTTTACCTGGACCCTAAAGAGTTTAGGGTTCCTTGCTATGATTTCCTTACATAAGTCCTTAAACAGGTAGGTGCTTTAGGGTCCAGGTACGGGTGTAGGATTTAGAGTTTAGGCTGTCCTGAAGCCCAAACCACAAATCCTTAGCCCCAACACTCCGACACCCTAAGAAGTCCAAAACCCTTGAAGCTTTATAACATCCTTTCCCCCCCACGAAGCCGCCCGAACAATTCACGATACTGTTCCGGAGGGTTCCTTCGTATTCATGAGACTACAAGGTACGCCAAAATCCTGTTCTGATTGATTTCTGAGGCCCTTGTAGTAAACCCTTGTAACCGCCCCGAGCGCTAAACCCATAGGGTAGCCCTTTACATCAAACTTCAGGGCATTTTCCGAGGCCGAAGAGGTGGAGCGGGCAGCCGAGTTGAACAAGTCCGTCCTCTGTGAGGCCACCTGGGACCTCCTTTGTTTGGAGGTTCTTGGGTAGTTGTAAGTGGGGTTATAAGTAGGGTAGCTATACTTGTGACCCATATGGTAACCCCACTTATGACTGCCCATGAACTTCAAAGTAAGCCTGTACTCAAAAACCCCAGATCCTAAACCCGAAACCCTAAATCCTTACAGATCCCTTTAAGAACCCTATGTAATTAAGGAACCCTTGAAGGAACCCTCACCATCTGTCAAGGCGCAGCTGAGATCCCAGATCTTTGAGCTCCGGGACGAGCGGCAGAGGCTGCAGGTGCTCTAGACCCCAGAAAACCTTTAAAGGTTTTTTGGTGTTTCTAGGGTTTAATTTTTTTTTTAGGGTTTAGGGAGGGTCCCGCCCAAAGAGAACTCTTTCAAGTTTCTAAACGGTTTTTTTAAGGGTTCTTTAAAAGGCTCCTTGAAGGGATCTATAAGGGATGTATAGGGGATGTAGGGGTTAAGGGACCCCGCAATAAACACCAAAAATTTTCCCCAAAGCCACTGATATCGGGTTTCGGGGTTGCCTAAGAACCTAAAACCCTAAACCCTGAAGCCCTAAATTTTCCCCAAAGCCACTGGGATCGGGTTTCGGGGTTGCCTAAGAACCCTAAAACCCTAAACCCTGAATCCCAGGCCCTAAAAGCCCAAACCCTGAGCCCCAAACCTATTCCCCTATAGAACCCTTATAGAAGCCAGAAAGTTGGAACATAGCTTTAGGAGGATTAGTGCTAGGAGCCCTTATATTTTACCTTAAGGGCATGAGGATAATGATGTTCCAACTTTCTGGCTTCTACTGTAGATCCCTTGCACGATCCCTTCAAGGAACCTTTTACTGAACCCTTTGGGGAACCCTTTAAGGAGACCTTTAAGGAATCCACTAGGGAACCCTTATGCATCCCTTTAGGGACCCCGTCAAGGAATCCTTTAAGGAAGCCCTTCAAGGAACCCTTTAAGGAACCCTTTAAGGAAACTGCAGAAACCCTTCAACGATCCCTTTTAGGAAACCTTTAAGGATCCCTTTAAGGAACCGCTCCCTTCAACGATCCCTTTAAGGGAACCCTTTAAGGAGTACTTTAACGATCCCTTTAAGGAACCGTTCCCTTCAAGGAACCCTTTAAGGGAACCCTTTAAGGAGCACTTTAACGATCCCTTTAAGGAAACCTTTAAGGATCCCGTTAAGGAACCGTTCCCTTCAACGATCCCTATTCGAGAACCCTTTAAGGAGCACTTTAACGATCCCTTTAAGGAAACCTTTAAGGATCCCGTTAAGGAACCGTTCCCTTCAACGATCCTTTTAAGGGAACCCTTTAAGGAGCACTTTAACGATCCCTTTAAGGAAACCTTTAAGGATCCCGTTAAGGAACCGTTCCCTTCAACGATCCTTTTAAGGGAACCCTTTAAGGAGCACTTTAACGATCCCTAAGGAAACCTTTAAGGATCCCGTTAAGGAACCGTTCCCTTCAACGATCCTTTTAAGGGAACCCTTTAAGGAGCACTGTAACGATCCCTTTAAGGAAACTTTTAAGGATCCCGTTAAGGAACCGTTCCCTTCAACGATCCCCTTAAGGGAACCCTTTAAGGAGCACTTTAACGATCCCTTTAAGGAAACCTTTAAGGATCCCGTTAAGGAACCGTTCCCNTTAAGGGAACCCTTTAAGGAGCACTTTAACGATCCCTTTAAGGAAACCTTTAAGGATCCCGTTAAGGAACCGTTCCCTTCAACGATCCCTTTAAGGGAACCCTTTAAGGAGCACTTTAATGATCCCTTTAAGGAAACCTTTAAGGATCCCGTTAAGGAACCGTTCCCTTCAACGATCCCCTTAAGGGAACCCTTTAAGGAGCACTTTAACGATCCCTTTAAGGAAACCTTTAAGGATCCCGTTAAGGAACCGTTCCCTTCAACGATCCCTCTAAGGGAACCCTTTAAGGAGCACTTTAACGATCCCTTTAAGGAAACCTTTAAGGATCCCGTTAAGGAACCGTTCACCCTTCAACGATCCCTTTAAGGGAACCCTTTAAGGAGTACTTTAACGATCCCTTTAAGGAAACCTTTAAGGATCCCGTTAAGGAACCGTTCCCTTCAACGATCCCTTTAAGGGAACCCTTTAAGGAGCACTTGAACGATCCCTTTAAGGATACCTTTAAGGATCCCGTTAAGGAACCGTTCCCTTCAACGATCCCTTTAAGGGAACCCTTTAAGGAGCACTTTAACGATCCCTTTAAGGAAACCTTTAAGGATCCCGTTAAGGAACCGTTNTTTAAGGAGCACTTTAACGATCCCTTTAAGGAAACCTTTAAGGATCCCGTTAAGGAACCGTTCCCTTCAACGATCCCTTTAAGGGAACCCTTTAAGGAGCACTTTAACGATCCCTTTAAAGGAAACCTTTAAGGATCCCGTTAAGGAACCGTTCCCTTCAACGATCCCTTTAAGGGAACCCTTTAAAGAGCACTTTAACGATCCCTTTAAGGAAGCCTTTAAGGATCCCGTTAAGGAACCGTTCCCTTCAACGATCCCTTTAAGGGAACCCTTTAAGGAGCACTTTAACGATCCCTTTAAGGAAACNAACCGTTCCCTTCAACGATCCCTTTAAGGGAACCCTTTAAGGAGCACTTTAACGATCCCTTTAAGGAAACCTTTAAGGATCCCGTTAAGGAACCGTTCCCTTCAACGATCCCTTTAAGGATCCCGTTAAGGAACCGTTCCCTTCAACGATCCCTTTAAGGGAACCCTTTAAGGAGCACTTTAACGATCCCTTTAAGGGAACCCTTTAAGGAGCACTTTAACGATCCCTTTAAGGAAACCTTTAAGGATCCCGTTAAGGAACCGTTCCCTTCAACGATCCCTTTAAGGGAACCCTTTAAGG
>BGNK01004453.1:0-51555 GCA_003297005.1 Symbiodinium sp. clade A Y106
GTGGGTGTGGGTGTGTGGGTGTGTGGGTGTGTGGGTGTGTGGGTGTGTGGGTGTGTGGGTGTATGTCGTGTGGGTCATGGCCGGGGGGGGTCCAACCCTGGGGCTGCGTGCTGTTTTGGAGCAGCCTGAGTGCATCCTGACACCCGACAGGACAGGAAGAACACCGGCACCTGGATGAAGAGGTGGCAGCTGCTGAAAGGCCTGTGGGGTTTGTGTGGACCGCGATATTATGGATCTTTAAACTCCCGCATTGTCGGGTCCCTGTACAGCAGTCCGACAAGCCCTCCCAAGACCTTTTGTATGCCATCTTGAGATGTGAAGTTGCGCCGTACGATGAACATGCACGAAAGTCACAGGGAACGTCACCAACAGGTCCAATCCCAGCGACTGTGAGCATGTTTAAGCTGCAGTGACGATACCAGCATAAGGAAACGAAGACTGTCACAATGATCACCATGACTGTGACTTGAAGCTGAACTGCAGGATGCTTGCCACTTGCGACCGGCCCTTAAAGGCGAGAGGGTGGGGTAGGGGCGTTGGACCCGCGATCATGGAAACCCGTCTTCTGCAGCGCTACTGCCCACCAAAACTCTGAAGCTACCAACATACCTGTGAGGACATGCAACAAACAAATCTGAGTGGGCAACGCTCTTCCCAGAAGCACCAGCTCCGATGGGAAAGAACACAGCCTCTGCCGCTGGCAGATGTCCGCTGCTAGCGCAGATAACGAGCGACTGGCTGACGCAGTGGACTCTTGTCGCTGAATTCCTTGCCGGACTGACTACTTCTCTTGCCACCGGGACCGAAACTTGGCAAATATAGTTACATCCAAGCAAAAGTCCTCCTTGGAATATCCGCCGGGGAACTCCACATCCTGCCCGCGTGTGCCACGTGCAGCCGCAACGATTTGCAGTCTTCCCACCTTATCGCCAAACAAGTACAGGGCGACGCTTGCCTTCGCAGTTACTTCAATACGGCGAATCACTTCAGCGGACAACAGACACACGATGAAGCTGCGCACTGCACAAGCATCTTCGTCCTCTTGGCCTCGCAAAATTAGCTAATTGGCAGTCTCGCTGCAATCACATTTAGCGCATTTCGCGAAAGGCTGAAAGGCCTTGAAAAAACGTGACTCCAAAGTTGCGAACGCAGTTGGCCTCAGACGGACTTTTTGCTCTGCGTTGCTCTGCGTTGCTCTGCGCTCTGCTCTCGGAGGCTCGAGGCTCGAGGCTTCGGCTAAGGTCTGGATCATGCTTCGACTGCCATCATAGGCAGCTGCAGCTAGAATCGCCTAGCAGCATAGCACAGCATTTCACAGCATCTCCTGCCGATAACCATAGAGCACGATATGAGAGCACAGATCGCGTAGAGTCGCAGAGCCTCTGCTACCAGAAGCCGCTGCTCCCGGTACAGCTGGCACACCTGCACAGCTTTGGACACGCCCGCCCCAGTCTGTCAGCCGGGAGTGCACCCCTTTGGCGCACCTGACCACAGTCGATCAGCGCAACCCTTCCACCTTCCATCACAAAGATGTTCCTGCCAGCACTCTGATAAGCAACCGATAGTTGCTCACCTTGTGTGGTCAAGCTTCGAACATCTTCGAACTCACTTAACAAGGCCAGCATGGCCCAGGATGTGGATCTCCATGAATGAACCCAGAAGAGAAAATCATGTTGCCTTAACTGCTTTGTGCGGTTCTGGTGCCGCTGCAACACCTCTACACAAGCCACCGAATGCTTGCAAGCCACCGTATGCTGTCGTCAGGGCCTCTAAGATTCGGCCACCCAGCACCTCCGGCGGGGCGACGTAGCACTGGGACATGGCCGCCAGCACGCAAGGCGACGCAAGGATGCAGAAAAGACTTCACCCCACAGGGCTGAACACAAAGCAGATCCGCCAGGCAGGCAAATTGCCTATGAAAGCCGCATTGGCAGCGGAATGACAATCGGCAGAAGCCCACCTTCCCTGCTTTGCTGCCCAGGTCAATCCCAAGCTCCTGCAAGCAAAAGCGCTGGTTCAGACCTCGTCAGAACATGAAACCAACCCTGCACACCTTCGCCCTCTCTTCGAGCTTTGACAGCGGCGTGCCCTTGATGAAGTCCATGACTGCCACAGTTCGGCTGATGCGTGTCATCAATACACCTCACCTTTTTACTGCATTTTCCCGATGTTAGTAACATGCCAGCAAGCATCGCAGAGGGGTTGGCCATCGCTAACGTGTTTCGTGACATATCAGGAGGACAGGCCTTGGCACCCCGACGATGATCCTAAACTGGCACAAAGGTCGGGCATCACGATTGGTACGATTCATCCTCGAGACTTGCGCGGTGGCGTCGAAGCAAGCAAGCCATCAAGGGTGAAACGATATGAAACAAGCGAAGCACGGCCTAGGGGACGAAGCTAGGAAGAAGACAACACCACGTGAACAGCATTCGATCAGCTGTACTGACTGGCGCAGAAAGTCGGGAGATGGAACTCAGGGGCCACTTGAAGAAACTGCTATTATATACTGATGGAAGACGTGCCTAGCACCCTCCTGGTCGCCATGCCCGGTATCGGCTGCGGCACTACCTCATCACAACTGCTGGTTTGTGGAGAAATGCAGAGGGCCGCCTAACCCGGGAGTTCCTGCAACCAGACTAGTGAAAATCAGGACCTGCTGTCCTTGCGTCTGCTGCAGGGCGAACACAACTGCCACAGACCGTGCAGGAAATTCCAGTAGTTCGGCGTTAATCGTCCCAAACCATGCTGTGACATGTAATGCCGGTTCTGGGGCTTGAGGCCAATGGCGAGTCCAGCTCACGCCCAAGAGGATCGTGCCTGATGGAAGCAGCCACCTTCAGGCAAACGCTGCTTGCAGGAGGGTTTGCTTTCTATCGGGAAGTCTCTCCTGGTGGTGAGCGGTAGTGGAACTGCTTCTGCCTCACTTCCGTGGCATGCTGGCAGGAGCCCCGTGCAGACTTGGGCATACTGACATGTTTGCGGCGGCTCAAACTGAAGCCCTCGTCTGCCCAGTATATAGGTGCTCACATTAATGCTTGCAGGACAAGACAAGCATAAGCAGGAGTGATCCATCCCTTGCCATGTTTTGCCGCAGGTTCAACATGCCGGGTCTACCCATCTTGGGCAGCTTCGCGAAAAAATGATGGACTGCTTTCAGTTCGTCAGCTCAGCAGATCAAGGCCCCAAAGCTTCCTGGCACTTAGCGACAAACTGGTCCGCGCTGCAGCATAGATCACGCGCTGTGAAGCCCACGCGCTGACAAGTCAGACCAACCAAGCAGATAGTGGAAACGAAACTCATGGGCTCATGGATGAAACGTTGCCACCTGCAGGATGCACATTGGTCAGTGCGAGCTGAGCGTCGTCGGCCGTTGAGCCACGGGCACACAGGCAGCTAGATGCCAATAGGAGCGGGATCATTCCTTGCGAAACTTCCTGCAGGGCATTCGTCCCCCATGACACTGCAGTTGCACCAGGCCGAACACTACTCGTAAACTGTGCTTGGGTGTGGTCGCAGATCTTTGCGGCCAATTCTCCAACTCGCGGACACGCCATGTGCCGACATCGTTATGAGAAGACCCCATGGCAACAGCTGGTGACCGATGACCACCTTTGCACAAACACGTCGGCCAAATTAACGACAAAAGGACAGCACTTATGCCAAAGTCACTGCGTCGCCGTCTTCATCCATCCTCAGAGCCAGCTTTTTCTTTGATTGGCCCTTAAATTTCGCCAACTGAAACCATCAAAAAAGCAACCGGCCGACAGTCATCACCGACGACAACGACACAGGCACAACGACAACCATGACATGACAAGTCTCGATGAACTGGTTCCGACAGCATTCACTCGCCCGGCATGATCCCTACACAGTGCCACATCGGATGTGAAACGAAGAAGACTGTTGGGTTTTGGTGTACTGAAAACATGGCGTAGGTTTTGCCATTCAAGCTTGAATCATCGGCACCTTGGCACATATATGCAGGATCCGACAAGCCCGTTGCAAGCAGTTTTGCATGCCCAGACTCTTTCGGAATGTCTCTGATGATTCCAGCGAATCTTGATGCACGAAACCCGCGAGCAAGCATCCCCTCTCGGAGATGCACACACTTTCACGAGAAGCTACCCATCTTTTCATGCACTTGCATCCTCGGAGATCAGCCGGCCAGCAATCTCTAAGAAGAGCAGGTAAGCAAAGCGTTGATCTTGCTTGCTGGTGTTTGGCCAGATTTGCTAGATGATGCAAGCAAGGCATCATTCGCCAAGGCCCCGAATGCGACACTTCGCATGCCCGTACCTTTCCTTGAACCTGTCTCCAGCTTTTGCGGCGCTTGCGTTCGGCAGCTGTGTCGTCAGCGACACAGTGGCGTTCCGGAAAAGGACGTCAATCGTTCGTTCTTCGGCAACGGGAACCCAGAGCGGGACAGGAACGGCCGTTTGCTCAACATAATGTCACGGCCTCTTCAGAGACTTGCTCTTTCACGCATGCGATGCGGGCAGATGGAAGTAGATAGAATGCTGCAGCCAGGGTGGGGAAACATACACAAGATCATAGGGTTTGAGGCTTGCGAAGTTGACGATGGGCATCCTGGCTTTCTCGGCTGCAAACTCGCCGTCATGGTCGCAACTGCGACTCTTGCAAACCATTGCCAGTCCGCAGAAGCACTGCCGGCATTGACCGAGAACGAGGGCCATGAAGGCGCATGTTTCTCGCTGTGCTCACCAATGCATGTTTTCATGCAGTTAGAGGATGCAGCAAGGTGATGGCGAGATCGAATGCGACTGCTCACAGCTGCACAAATAAGTCATGACGCATGCTCAGATCGTGTGCGCACATATCCGGAGAGAGAAAACACCCTGAGTGGCTCCAAACGTCGCCATTCAAAGAGCACCTTGCTTGCCAAGAGTCTGGTCAACACGCAAGGCTTTACCTTGCCAAGTGGGATGCACCCAGCAATCACCATCCGGCCCGGCTGCTCGCTGCCAGCCGGCACCGACCTCGTCTCAGCAATCCTCCTCGCTCGCTTTTTTCAAGACTAAACCTTGGAAATTGTGCCGCACAAGTCACACGAAATCGCTGCGTGAAATCGCTGGGTGTGCCAATGACCTTTCACTCATCTTCCATCTTCTGTTTGCAGCAATTGGTGGCACGGCTGTGCGACACGGCCTCCATTTCTATGTCGTCACCACTCTGGGTTATTTTGCGGCTAACATAGCCTCTCAACAGCACATACAAGAGGACTCCATGCACAGTTCGCCGAGCCTGCTCCGTAGCTTATCGCGGAAGCTGCGCAACCTGAGATGATGGCATGCAAAGTAATGCAAGCAAAACGACCTGAACAAATCCACACCAACCTTTGACCGAAATAGGTTCAACTCTCGTTTCACAGTCATCAGAACCTGAAGTTGTCTGGGCTCTGGTTAAGCGATCAAGAAGACAGTCTAGCCGGTACAAGAAAACAAACGCAGGGCCAGTCCAAGCAGCGTTTTGCCCAACTTACCTCCAGCGACACCAGAAGTGCGTCCATGTCGCCCTCGGTCTCGAAGCAAAACCAAAGCCCAGCGAAGTCGGTCCTTTTCACATTCAAGGCTGCCCAGGCGAACTGCTGATGGCAGAAAGTCATGTCGCGCCTGCTCGGCACCGCCCGACGAGAGCAGACAACGACTGGCCTTCTCGAAGACCAAACGGACTGGCCGGTCACAAGCTGAGATGAGTGACGCAGTGCCAACACTGAATCAGCCTGGTCCTGCAATGGCTGCAAGGGTAGCAACGAAGCCTCTCGCATGAGCACTGGCATAAGGCATGAATATCTCATCTCCTGGATTCCCGAACAACTCATTCCGAGTCGGCCTCTGGTCGGACCACCTTTTGCTTTGGACGAGGCTTCATCGAAGGAGTGGACGACTGCGGAGATTGCACCTTGCATCTTGGAATGGTCGTGGAACTGCACAACAGAACCGAACCCTGCTTTACTGCAAGATTCAGTGCCGGCATGCCCCTCAGTTCATGAAATGCAGCCTGCATGTATCTGGGTTGTCGACAATTGGGAGACTGTTCGACAAATCGCTGACTGACCAAGGGTCCTGCTCTTGCAGGTCTCGGCACTTCACTTGACTCAGAGACTCGGAGATGTGAATCCTCTTCGATGTCCAACTCATCTTCCAAAGAGGCCGCGGAGAACGTGCAAGCGGCTCCCATGGCGAAGGGTTCAGGTCCGCAGGCGAAATGGGAGACACTGCCACTGAAATACAAAGAAACTAGAAGTGGCGATGAGACGGCGTTGAGCATTCATTGAGCAGCACAGCTGAGGCGGTTGGAGGCCCAGCCCTTTGCTTCAGCTACGTGTCAGCTTCCGCTTCGCGTCTTCAGCTCGTCTATGCTCAGCTTCCCGCCTGGCCTTCCTCGCACTCTGCGCTTCGTTCAGGAAGTCCAGTTCGCCATCCAAGGCTCGCTCGAGCCTCAGATCTCAGATTCAGATCTCAGAGCATCTCGGAGCATCTCGGAGCTCAGAGCCAAGCGTGAACTGGTGAGATCGCCAGCATTCCAAATAAGTTCCGGACTCACAGAACACCGGGTAGTAGTCGACCGGAAGCCTGCAGTAAACACAAAGACATCGCGCACAACCGAGGTCGACCTCGCATGGAAGTGCAAAAGTTGAGCATTACATCCTTTATCCGGTGTTGATTCTCTAGATCATCACTCAGCATGATAGACAAACCAGGTATTCCTGCGGAAGTTGGTAGCGGATGGTCAAGGCGCAAGGAATTGTGCAGTCACATCAGGATTCTGAAACCGACGTCGCGACACAGTAAAGTCCGTGCAGCTGCGTCTGCCAGATCGAAAACTTATTACGATGATGCAATGATGCCCGTCTGTGCTCCAACAACCCGAAGCCACCAGCCAACCTTTCGCGCAGACACTTTAGGACCCTTGAACCAGCGATGCAAACGTTGTAAAGCACAGTTGCGAAAATCCGGCACCGAATATTTTCCATCGAGGGTGGGCCCAACGTGCTTCATATCTCGTGTGAAGTAAATGGTGACATAATCTTCTTGTCAGGACTGCCTATGGGTTCCAGCACTCGGAACTCCGAAACCTGGACCGGTCACAGCCTTCCGCGCGCAGCCAGAGCAAAGACTTTGAGGTTGGCGATGTCGCCTCGATCCGTGCTTGACTGCTGAGCTCTTACCTGGGTGACGAAGCCGAGCCTCGAAGGACAGGTTCCATGTTTGGTCTCAAGACTTTGACGGCCACCTTGGTGGTTAAGGACGGGACGATCTTCATCTCGGGACTTCTTGCTGGGGCCTCCCTTCCGTCATTGAGAACAGCTCGGTGAACCTGCGCAGCATTAGCTCGACATTACCTTGCTCACCATCGTCGGACAGCTTTGTCTTTCTCTTCGTGGGGTCGGAGGTTAGGATTGTAAACCTTCGCCCAACAGCATCCTTTGAAGTCTTCATTCGCGACACGAGGTGTTCAGTCGTTTTGCCATACTAGCTGTTGCAAAAAACCAAGAAGCACTGCCAGCACAGCCACGCTGCTAACAGTACGGTATCCATCCAGCACTATACGAGTAGCACCTTGGATTTGTTCCGAAGTTTCCGAGCTACCCCGGAACATTTGTTAATGGGGGTTTCTGAGCAGCCCGTCTGGTTGTCGGCGCGCACAGTTTCTCTCTGTCTCTCTCTCTCTCTCTCTGTCTCTCTCACTCTCTCTCACTCTCTTCCTCACTTACTTCCTTCCGTTGGGTCAAGGTCCGAACGAGCCGGACCCGCGCCGAGGCACCCCCCTCCTTATCGGTCCGAGAGACAATTAGCTTTGGGGTCTTTGGAGGACGATTTTCATCCCCATGCGGTCTGGGGGAGTGTACTCACTGTCTCTCTCGCTTTCTCTCTGCTTCGCTGTGACGTGTGAGTCCCCCCGACCCGCACTGTTTTGCAACCCCATGCATCAGTTGGACAGATGGGTTCGGCTGTACTGTGCGTTCGCCGGGAGTTGGGCGAGTGCCTCACGTAGGGGAAATCAGCTAGTAGCAGCTAGAGTCGAGGGAAAAATGCCCCCATGGGCACATCTCATGTTGTGGCTTCGAGAAATTTGCCTCCCTCTCTCTCTCTCTCTCTCTCTTCTTCTTCTCCCAGGCTTAAGGGGCTAGTCAGGCCCCCCGGGCACCAAGGCCCGCCCGTATGTTACGGGCTTTTAGAGGGGAGTGAATCCAGATGACTTATTTGACTGAAAAGGCAGGAGAAATATCAATATTGCAATATGTGAGTTTCAGTCTTTCAGTCATCCCCCTTTGTTGACATGCGAATTGGCTCATGCTGTCCTCCTTTGTTTTCGAAACTCTGTCTCTCTCTCTCGCTCTCTCGCTCTCTCCATCTCTATCTGCTCCTCTAGCATAGGAGCCAACTCAACCACCTGCAATCCTTGCGTGTTTGCTCGGGGTATAGGCAGGCAGGCAGGCATAGGTGTAAGGACCGGAGGTCCCTTGCTGCGCATTCTCGGCTACTCGCGCAAAGTGCGTCCTCCCCTGTTGGGGTACTTCGTTCGGGTGGCAACGTTCACCCTTCCACTTGCCCCAGCCTATCTGGAACGTCTTGGAACGGCCTTTGCACTTCTCTATCTCTCCGAGTCTTGTGTGTCTCTACAGCCATGTTGTCCGAAACTGATGCAAGGCGTAAAACCTGCAAGGTATGGCCAGAGTCGCGAAGGCATGCTTAGTGATACTTGGAAGTGATGTCAGCAGCAAGACCAAACACACGAGCTGGCTTGTTAGGCGTCCTGGGCGATTGAAGCCGTGCCCAAGGGCTCATCGTCAAACTCTCTCAAGAGCTCAGAGAGTCCTTTGTTACAAAGCACCGGCTTTTCAGCCAAGCTACGCACTCTAAGCAGATTTCAGTCACGCGACCACCTCCTCCGCAGAGCTCCTGGCGGCAAGCGGCAGAAAGCGCAGCCAGCAAATTCAGGGCCCTCCCTGAGCGCACCTTGGAAACAGTGTCGCGTATCTCTGTCGCATCCACAGGAGGCAAACTGTCCTGAATCAAGTGCTGGCATGTGTTAGCGGCCTTGGCTGCCAGGCACACCAACCAATTTTTCCAATCGATGGCTGAGTCCTGCAGAACTCGCAAACGATCCGTGTACCTGACAGCATCAATAACAGTCTTCGGCGCGAGGACCCCATGATGACCCCTTTCTTCCAGGTGACGGTTTGGAGAAAAGATCGACGCGAGTGGAGAGAACCTGCCACTGATGCGTCAACGAAAATTATGGGCATTGTCGTGATAACTGCAAACATCCATAAATACAGACCGAAAAATTTAGATACATCTGGTTTGTGCAGTCTACCTTGATATGGCTTCCCAGTCTTCTTCTGTGGAGTTCTTATCGGCAAATACGAGGACTTGGCACGGTAGCAAGGAATCGACGAAGAGCATTGCACGAGTCGGACGGCAGGACGAGAGCCTGCGATCGGTACGCAGCATTCCAGTCCACGACTTCAGAAGCCATCCCAGGCCCAAGCTGCCGGCATCCCACCTTTGTCTCGGATCACTTGGCAGGGTCGCCGTACTGAAGTTTCACACGGAAGTGTGGGCGGGCCGTGGGAGTCTGGTTGAATCCTCTTCGTGTCGCAATTTCTTGGTTTACGGCCAATCGGCACTCTCAGTCACCATTTCGCCCGCCATGATGCCAGCAACAAAAGCGGCGGGGCTTGTTCACAATGTCAAAGAAAGCAGGTTAAATCTGAACGCAGCCCCACAAATCTATGTCCGTCTTTCCGTTGACCTCGAACGAAGTTCGGATACGCCCCGTCCACCAAAAAGCGAATGACGAGGAGCTTCGAAAAACGACTGCGGAAAAGTCCGTCAGGCGTTCCATCGGGCGGAAACTCCCTTTGTGCCGATGAGTTTCTGCCCATGTGCCGCAGGAGAACACCATGCCACACAGGACACTTACCGGATTTGAATGCCATCGAATCCGTGCCTGACTAGAGCACCTGCGACCAACTAAACTAAAACTAACCAGCAGCAGCATATGGTTCGGCGGACAAATCACATTGCACACCTGAGACAGGTCTTCCAGCATCAGACCGCACGTACATCCCTTGGCTCAGATTGTTTCCATTCGGGTCCTTAACAAGCTCGTACTTTTCCGCCTCGTGTGCTGAATACGACAGGCTTTAAAGTCAGGATGCTCGACCCGGCAAGGTGGGCAGCGGCTGGCGGGTCACTTTGCATAGCCTACTCATACAGCACTAACAGCAGGAGACACCACAAAGGCAAGCAGTGACTGGCAGGCGAAACCACTGGTGGGGCTCGGCGACTGCTGCTGCAACTTCTTCCAACTTGCAGATCACTCCCTGGACTGCCTGAGCAGATCCAAGCTGCTGTTCCGAAATCGAGGCCGAAAGGTCTGCCACCCCACTGCCACTGCCGGCACAGGCACTACATCCACAGGGGTGATCCGCTCGCCTGTGCAATAGAGTAAACCCCTTCACCTAACAGGCAGGAGGCCTTTCAGCAGCAATATGTGAAGCCAATCCCTGACCATGGCGGCAGTGATGCTGGCGATGGCGATGGGTGATGGGCGATGAGCGATTTGCGCTGGGTGCCGTGAGGCTGGGGGTGACTGCGATGACCATATCGATAAGATCAGTAGATGAGCTCGTGATCGGAAGTCGTGGTATGGTTCGAAAAAGGAGGAAAGCTAGGCGCTGCTGACTCTTTGACCAAAGCCTGCTCCTCTTTCGACCCCGGATGCAGTCCAGATGATGCGTCGTGTGCTTCCTCGCTTCGGGCTGTAGCACCGTCAACGCGTGGTGGTCTTGCGTCTGCCGTCCTAACCTCCTGTATCACAAAACAAGGAGCACAACACCCACGGGCCTGTCCAAACCTGTTGCTGTCACCGCATCGGCTTGCATAAGTCATATCACGAGGTCTGTTTAGTTTCAGCGACACTTCCGTGCGGTCCATGACCAGCGCACATGAGTTGCAAACAGCAAAGCCGCAACATCAGGCCTGCCCGGTCTTCACGTAGAAGCCACCAAGACCCAGCAATGTCTCTTGAAGCCTCAACATGTCGAAACCAAACCAAACTGCTGCATCTGCATGCAAGTGTCAGTGTCAAGCACTGGAAGCCAAGGATGCGTCTTCTTGGAACCCCAATCATCCATTTCCTGGGTCAGTTCCTCGCCAGTTTTCTCCTCCAAGCCTTACAGAGAACAACGCCAGCTCAGATGCATTTTCCATGGTGCACACTTGCCTATGCTGTGCAACCATGGACGGACGACGTACTGGCCCAACCTTTGCCCACAACCAGGGCAAACACGCCAACCGCTTCATCGGCACATAACTCAGGTGCAACACTGGAAGGATCGTTGAATAAAACCTGTCAGGACATGGCGAGGCACCAGACATCTACTTATGCAATAAACACGCTCTGGCACATCAGCCTCAACGACCTGGAGAGTCTCCTTGGTTCCGAAAGTTGTATATGTCAAGCAAGCATCTGCAAAAGTGTGTTGGTTTCCGATTTCCTCCAGCATCCACTGTTTCCAAGCAAAGTTTAGAAAACCAGTTGCTCGTAAGGTCCTTAGGTTTATTATTGTTGTAAACGCTTTGGGATGCTGTCCCGAGCTGCCGCAACATGCCTCCAGCATCCTTCAGCGATATCTTGGCCAGGATGTTGCTTCCGATGTCTCTCTGTTTCATTTGTAGGATTTCTCACTTTGCGGGGCATCTCTTGTTGTTATTGGTCAGCATCAAGGCTTTGACGATGATTGATGCCTTTAAAGCCGTGCCATCCTAAAGGCCTCAAACGACGAGCCAGCAGCACACGAAACTGGCGCTGTTGGAATGGTTCCTGTGCCAGCTCTTCGCAGAACAGGTCCTTACATGGCACTTTTCGTCTCAAACTGCTGGTGCCTTGGTCCGTCAAAGATCGGGCACCAAACACAGACACATCTGGGTGATTTCATCACTGGTCATGCCGATTCGCTGCTGCTTCCACCGACTGGGTGCTGTTTCTTGGTGTTGCCAGCTGCTGTAGACAAGTTCTTTCGCTCTCTGTCTGAAATCCTGCACAACTTCGAGATTACCCCTATTGGACGAAACATCTGTTTCGACTTGTGCAATTTGAACTCTACTCCACCTGCCTCCAGGTAAAACCGCGCATTGCCCAACCCAACATACCCCCTGGGAGACTGCATTCAACCGATGCCCGCCTCTTCTTCAAAGTTTTCGTCGTGGCTGCGATCCACCAGGCGGGCACAACCCGCATACACGCACTCTTGGTCGCGCTCATGGTTGGATTTTTCTAGATACGAATTTCGAGCTGCTGGCTGTCTATTTTTGCTGGCAAAAGCTCGTGCGACTGGCTGTTTCAACATGAAGCAGATGGCGGCAAACGTGCATGCAAGCTCGATTATTGTTTGCAAATATTGACATCTGTAGATGAGATGCAACTGCAAGCAATGCAGCATCGGCTCGATATCCGAGGTTCAGCTTTGACCTGTTACTTGTCAGTAACAGCGAATATGCACCATGTACAGCTCAAAGACTCAGGATGTCACAAGCCATCACTTGCCCGTACGTCAACCCAGCGTCCCAGGTTGATATCACCATGCTGACGGAGTGTCTTCGGTGGCATGCACCACCCCCCTGCAGAAACAGAATGATTAAGTTCTTCATGGAATGCTTATGCGATTGGAGAGTGCCTCCGTGAGCCCATGGACGAGGGCAGTTCACACAGACACACACACACACATTTCCCCAATGTGGGGCGCCAGCTACACTCAGAGACATACTGTCACGCACAATTTGTGCCAGTTCAACTGTGAATGCAAAACGATGCTGCTACTGCTGAAGAAGAGTTTCGAGTCTCTCAATGTGCTGTGGCAAAAAGTGTTTTGCCCCAGGCGTCGGCGCCTCCATCGGCCCTTGGCCAACATCATCAGGACTGAGGCCAAACTGCTGAACTGTGATCTGCCCAGCGCTCCGGGCACCTCGAAAGTCCACGTTAGGACACAATGATGTGTTCCTCCGCTGTGGAGCTCCAGTCTGATTTGTCATGCTGTTTCACAGATTTGAGACTGCAATCGAAGATGAGGTCCAAACGCCCTTTGGGCTTCTTGATGTTTTGGTTGCTATCTGTATGGACCATTCCGATCGGGGCCCAGGCCTTGCTGACCCGAACACCGCGCAAGGTGCCACACCGTTGCTGTCTGGGTAGCTCCACGGTCTTAGCAGACCCTCGGAAAGACTCCGAGCAGCAGCTTGGTACGTGCAGTGTGAATGTCTTCAATTTCTATGATGTTCACTGCCGACTGGGCACATGCAACTGTGATCTGGCCCCATGCCGAGTACTCCAGAACGGTACATACTCTGGCCTGTCTTGATTCGAGTGGATACCACGAGCCACGGACAGGACAGACTGCAGCAACCGTGCAAACAGTTCATGTCTGATGGCCACAATGAAACAACGGTCACTTCAGCAGGTACACAATCTGGCGTGTCAGATTGCCTCACAGCTCTTCTATCACCGTCTTCGTTGGGCAGGTGATGATAAAAGGCTCACTGCCGCCTGCCTATGAAATGACAAAGTGGATTGCAAGCTCACAGCAGAATGTTGCCATGTCCAAGCGTTTACACAAATGTTCAACAGACTTCTTAATCTGAGATGTCGTCAGTCATGTGGCTCTTTTTGTTGGCATCGCTATTCAGTCGCTATTCTGATTTGCTGCACAAAGACAGTCTACAGTGTACAGGTCTCGAGGCTCGCTTTCACTATCTTGTTGACATGACTGTCATGACTCTGACCGAGAAGCATCAAGAAGCACTCTCAGAACGACATGAGGAGAGACCACCACTGGAACGAATGACGCACGTACGTTTACACAGCATACTGTATGAGTCTCCTCCATCCAGTAGCCCTTGGGCCCCCTGCTTCTTCATGTCTACTCACATGACCGTTGAGTATTACCAGCCATTTGTCACAGGGATGACACACACACACAGAGACATCGTCGTCCAAGATTGCTACACTGCTACACACGCATCTGACAGGGCTACCGGAATCAAGCCCAACTTGCCGCCTGGCATCTGAAGAGGTGACAATGTTGTGGTGTCCTGGAGGTCCGGCTCAAAGAAACGACTGAAAGTCTGTACCGCCTGCGATCGGCAGCATGTCCGTAGCAGCTTGGAGGCTTCTTGTTCGACGGGATTGTCGGTGAGCACGGCGAACAGGAAACAAAAGCAACCTGACTCGCCCATGATCCATGTCTCCATGCCGAAAAACCTAAAATCTGTTCTGACAACTCAACATGTGGCGAATCGCAGCTTTCAGCCTGGTCACCCGGCAGAACACTGCACCAAACCGAGAAACGAAGCTGAGTTGTTCTTTGCCTTGGTTAGACTCTTGGACTCCCTGTCTCGCAGGCTGGCAAGAACAGGGTGCAGTGGTGTGTAGAAGTATGCACTGCATGCGGGCACGCAATCTGAAGAGCTAGCAACTCTCGCGGTGACGCCCGGGGTTGATGTCCTGCGACGGAATTCCATCCAAGCCAGAAGGTCGACTTGTTTCTTTCACACCTCCATGGCTTCACTCGGCAGGAGATCGGCCCTCTGGTGGGCGAAGGTGCAGCTTGTAGGGCCATGGAATCAGCTGCAGCCTTTTGACAAAGCCAATCGACACCCCGGCGGGAAATAAAGCCACGACTCACTTCTCAGTAATTATTACCAAGCCAAGCACTCTTGAAGTTTCTGTTTATGTCCGTCATGGCATTGCATGCATAGCCTTTCCGTCGCGAGATATCCAAGAGTTGCTGGAAAGACTATTGCTGCGCACATTCATCACAAGCTGCGCCAGTCAAGCCGCAAGCAGAAGCACACGACAGGCTTCTGCAGACAAACTCATGTTAGCAACGAGCATCGGCTCGGATGACGGTGAAACAAACGGCACGAAGGAGTCAACTGCAGGATACAATCTGGCACAGCTCCTTTGAGCAGGCAAAAGAAAACATTAGATCTCACTGTACTGTGCATGACCTCGGCGACGATTGCTGGTCTCGTTTCCGGTGCATGTAGGCGATGGCAGCAACTGAAAAGCTGCGACACCGGCTTTCCAGTCTTCTTTTTCTGCTTTCCACCTGTCGCAGGAGATCAACAGCACTACCCCAAGAATCGGAACATGACAGAGCCGCCGCAAATCCGGAAAGCATGCAAATCGACTATTAACCTGCTCAACTTGGCCGGGCCTTCAGTAGAAGCAGTTGCAGCTGTCGAAGTTTCGGCAACCTCGGACCCAGCCGACTTCGGAAAGTCCCAAGCAAACGGAAAACTCGCCGCCTGTGTGAGTTCCCACGTTTCCGCAAGCCACACGAAAGCGCCCACAATGGTCTAAGCTGAAGGCGGGCGCAGGCTGCACCTGCCACGGGCAAGCCAATCACGAAGACCTCTGAAGGCCCTGTATATACACAAGTCCCGTCACCTCTACGCAAACAATTTTCATGAGATCAAACCCATGCGAGCCCAGTAGGCAACTAGGACATCGGCCTAGAAGACCGACAGATGGAAAGTTTAGAAGGCTTACCGCTGCTTGGCTGGAACCTTTCGGCCCTTAGCCTTTCACTGCAACAAAGGTGTGAGCACAACATGCATACTTGGGGTTTCGGCAGTTTGAAGCACTCCACTAGAAGACAAGCTCTTAAAAGGTCCTAACATTGAGCCCGCAGGCTTAGGCCCTTGCTCTCAGGCGCGCTTGTGAAGCTTTGCAAGCAGCATTTGTGAAGGGCTTCGCCATGCAAGATTCCACTGAGCAAACATGCTCAAACGGCACAGACGAGCAGCGCATCCCCTCGCCTTCGGCTTCGCCTTTGGCTGCGCCTTGGCAGCGGCCTGTGCTTCCTGCCAAGCTGCCTCTTGCGCTTGCCTGAGTGTCAAACAAAAGTTCTCAAAGCACATCGGGAACCGAATTTACTGAGATTCGCTCACAAAGGCTTCCTCGTCCTGCTGTGCACGAAGCTCCTCGTTGGCCATAGGCAATTAGAAGAGATCACACATATGGATGTCCAACTCCTCTTGCATCATTTGCCATGCGAGTTGAGCATCCGCATCCCTGCCCAATCCGCAGGTGACGTTGTCATCGGATCAACACATGGATCGCTCAGGCTTAAACTCCATCGATCCAGGAACATAGGCCTTGCAAGAATAAAAAGCAAAGCGATCAGGCTTCAGCTGCTGACAGACTCGTCCGCTTCCCATTTGGAGCCTTGCAAGCCTTTAGACGCTGCAACAATGCATCCCAGCCTCTCCGACAGCGCCGGCTGCCTGAAATTGTTACCGTTTCACATGCCCGGGCATGCCAGAATACCAGAACACTTGTGGTGAAACTAAACGAAGAAGACAACGACTGCTAACATGATGTCAACCCTGATTCACGCACCATGTTCAAGCAATGTTTATTCAAGCTTGGAATGGAACGGTCTGTTGACGAAACCATCGTTTCCACGCAAGCGAATGATCAGCTTCGGCACTCCGAGACCCATTCCCAGTTGTAACACTAACAGTAGTTAGTAACTCAGTAAGGATACTGACAAATGACGAATGCTTGCAGGGTTGCATGGCCGGTCAGTCTTGGGGCTACCGTACCACTGCCAGCTTGATAGTTCGTGGGCTTGCTCAATTTTTTCGGTTGCAAAGAAGCACTGTAACGTCGTAAGCTCTTGGGCCTTGGGTCTAATTGGTTGGATAAGACTTCTGTGGCAAGACTCCGTTGCCAGAACAGCAACACAACCCCGTGCAAGACCAGTTTCGCCGAACGGTTGGAAATTAACTGAGTCTCCGATAACAGAGCTGTCTACTGCCCCCCGATCTGGTACACTCAAATGCACACAGTTTGTACTTAGTCACTTGTGGAGCTGACTGCCCAGAAGCCTGCTGTCCAGAGCGAAACTCTGCATCAACATAATCAGTATCTCCGTCAACCTGTCAGCCGTTGTCCATGCCACGTAGCTTCATACTGCATCATTGAGTGCTCATCAGCTCAGCATGCCTTGTCAAACCTCTCCCACACGACTTCGGAACTGGAAAATGCAATGTCTGTACCTCAAGTCACGTCGGTGGCACTTCACTACACTTGCTCCTATTCCAATCGGCCCTGCCGAGACTCGGACAAAGCAAGTAAAGTTGACCTGAAGCAACATAGATCAGACCAAGTTTAAGACACAAGCACAAGCCAGTTCGCAGGTCCGGTCCGTCTAGGCAGGGGGCCATCGAACTTGAGCATCGTGTTGAAATGAGAGTTGCGGAAAAACACCTTGCAAACAGTCAACCTTCTCCTGTACAGCATCCCTCCTCTGTGGAACCTGAGTCTGTTTCGAAATATTCAGGAGCTCGCAATTTCCGGATCACCACGTGTACAAGGAGTTTTGTTGCAGCAAGTGGACAAATAGCAGCCAAGCTGTTAACTGACAGGGCAGGAGAGCCCTGAGTGCATCCATCGCCGTTTCACAGGTTGGCAGAGAAAGCACTTCTCGCTTACACCGGCTTCACCGCTTCGACACGCTGTTGAGACCGCTTTTCATGGGCCACGTCTGATTGCTTCGTGCTAAGCAGAATGTGGAACAGTTGCAAAAAAAAGGGGCGCAGCAAGAATAGAGGGCGGAAGGCCAGCCCGTGGGACCCGAAGACAGCCGTGGAAGGGTTTTGCAGGTCGACCCAGCGGGCTCATGAACACAAAACCTCAATGGTGCTTGGCTGCAACGACCCAAGCCCGACATGAGCTTCAGCGGCACGTTGCTAGCACCTGCAGAAGTGAGTGAGCAATCAAGTATTTTGGACCCTGTTGGCTGGCCGGTGCTTTTTGCGTGATTCCCAGCGCGACACATCCGGTAGCACCTGTGGGCCCCGAGTGTCAGCGAAGTCGTCCCATGTCGGCTGTCCGTCTGTCTCTGCAAGTCTTTGCAACAACCAAATTTGAAGGCAAAAGCGCAGACACTCCAGCGACAAGGCCATTTCACGAACTCAACAAAGGAATAGCTCTCCTCTTAATATTGACACCCTGGCTACAGCGTAAGCAGGCCACGGCCAGTTGTCGTTCCCGAACAGCTTGCTGCAGAGCCTGAGCAAAGTTGAGCCCGGATCGAACAGCATGCAAAGGTTGCCAGCTCGATGCAGCAAGGACATCTGCAGTCCCAAAGAGCGAACATGTCGAAGATAAGGACCCCAGGGTCACACAAAATCGCATGCTTTTCTGACCGTCTCACTGCCTCCGATGCAGCCGAGGCCCTGTACACATCTGTACACCTGTCCCTGTACAACTCAGGGAGCTGCTCTGTCCCGAGATGCCGCTCAGTGAATTCGATCACCCTGCCACCAGCAGCGGCCGCAGTCACACCGCGCCGCACATGCGGGAAAAACACAAATGGTGATCCTTTCCTGCTGGCCTGAGGCGGCATCTTTGTCATGTGTTGCCTTTCCGAATGGTGAAACGCTATAGATTGTTCCAAAACCTTGGACCAAAGCAAAAAAAGAGGCACACCTGTTTTGTCTTACAAGTTCCCTACAACTGCAGCCACGAAACTCGATCCAGGACATCAGACTGCAAGCCTCGAGCGGTACTGGTCAATGGACCCGATGTTCTCGAGCTCTGCAAAATTCAACCGAATCGTCTATTGAGCTCCATACTACCATGGGTTTCACGGCAGGGCCCCAAACTCCAGCAGTAATCACAGGACACTCCTGATGCACTCACGATCAATGCATGCAGAGACGCAACGAGCTCAATCCAACCGGCAATTTCTCGTTGAACAACTTTACGACTCGAGCTACAGGTAAGTATAGTTTGTGCAATCAATTTATGCGGATCGTGTCCGAGCCTTGTTGAGGCAATCCTTGCAGCCATCGACCATTCACCAAGTCTGGATCTGGCCACACCGACGGGCCTCGACCTGACCTGCGGGTGAACGAGACTGGTCATGGGTGCAAGATTGAAGTCACAAAGCATTGTTCAAGACGGCATGACGATAGTGCAAAAAGACACGGTGGTCCCCCCCCCACCCGTGCTGTCAAAGTCGATACGGTCAATAGCTGTTCTATGGCTGGCAGCAAAACACAGCACCCACCCCGATCCCGGATATGTTCTCGCTGGAGGCTGTCAGTAAGTAGTATTAGCAGAGTGTCGTCGCAGCAGCAGCAGCAGCAGTAGTAGCAGTAGTAGCAGTAGTAATAATCGTAGCCGTAGTATTCACTCACTCACTCCGTCGCCATGCATGCTGGCACGTGTCGGCACGATGCGAGGACAAGCACATGTGCCCGGCGATTTGGAATCGCGCCGGCGATTGCGGCTCCCACCAGAAAGTCATTCATATCATCACAACATTAGCCCAATCTAGCCCACCACCATCCCCAGCATTCCACCGGCTAGCCTTCCCCAGGGTGGGCAGGGTGGGTACTTCAAATTTACCCCCCCTGAATAAAAAGTTTCAGTACCAATACCGTACAATACTTTGTACACCACTTGACAGGATGACAGCAATGCACAGCACGCAATCAGATCCCTTGCAATCCAGATCCACTCGGCCTCAATCTTTTCCTTGCAGACTTGAGCNATACCGTACAATACTTTGTACACCACTTGACAGGATGACAGCAATGCACAGCACGCAATCAGATCCCTTGCAATCCAGATCCACTCGGCCTCAATCTTTTCCTTGCAGACTTGAGCCAAAGTCAATCATGACAGCGATCTGTATGGTGACCCGACCAATGCCACCTATGACACAATGTTTTCTAACACGGTCCCTTGACACTGCATGAAATGCAATTGTCACATCATGTGTCATAGCCAATTCTGAATGTGCAGACAAATGGAACCAATGCACAGCGTACAAAGAAACGACCAATTGAAAATCGAGGGATGTAGCAATAGGCGGCTATACAACACCAGTGATCCTTTGCAATCTGTTGCCGGTATTTCCGTGGCAATTCCTTCTAGAGCCAATGAAGAGTTGACTGTACAATCGCTCTCAGCAATCAGAGGTTGCAGAAAATGATGTGAATGCAATGACACGGGGCTGAAAAGGTCAATTCAATTAACGATGAGAATCGTCCTGAGAACTGACAATCCCAAACCAAAAAATGCGCGAAGCACACGGCAATCGCGAGCTGTCCTTGTAGCCTGCAGTGGCTCATGCATCAATGTCCATACTGTCTTGGTCATCCCAATGAGACCAATTCCTTGCGTCAGAGTCAATGGAACCAATTGCCAATGGTGGGGAGGCAATCCGGTTGATTCTGACACTCATGTCAGGAGGAATCACAATGGCACTTTCGCGACGAGAGTCCATGGCAATCTGACTGCTTTGAGGTGCCTCATCAATGCGATCACGATCATACGTGAGACCAATGACCGCGTAGTTCTTCAATTGACAAGCAGCCAATATGCCTGTCATCTTGCACGCAATCCCACGGGGCAACACCACATGTCGGGCAATGGCCCAGCGGCCATCGGCATTGCCTGGGTTTGCCAATTGCTGTGCCCTTTCGAGCAATGTACCGATCTTCAATGGTACCTTCCAAGCCAATAATCTGGTCCCTCAATGGCAATGGAAAATCCGGAAATGTTCCGTCGGCATGATCAATGCCATACGTTGCCAATTCCTCATCAGTGCGGAATGCCGAGCTGGCAGTCGACCAAAACTTCAGCCTTCATTGTGCCAATTATAGTAGCCCGACAACGGGGCCTCCTTCGGAATCGGTCGAAACCATGCAGTTGGCATGGGCGCAGCCATGAATGCCAATGTGTCATCCCAATTCGACTCCATGTGGCCCTGTGCCATCCAATGGATCAATTTTGTGATCGATCCTTGCAATGGCATGAAGCAATTGATCTGCTTCATCGGGAAATGGCTCAATACATTCGCTGCAATGCCCTGGTAGGATCTTGCCTGAATCCATGACTCGGCAATGGCATTTGGCAATGCGATCACAAAGAACAATGGGAGGCAGCCATTTGCTGTCAATTCCGGGCTCAAAAGACGTGTTGCCCAATCTCCATGCGGAAAGTTGACGATCATTGCATCCTTCAGCTTCTCACGAACCAATCAATGAGTACACTGGGTACTCAATGCCATTTGCAGCAATCGGCAATAACGAATCCATCAAGCCGAAAGTGGGTAGTGGCAACACTTCATTTGCCGTCACACCACGAAGCAATCTCGTCAATCTCAATGCATTCTCTTGCAGGTTCAATGTGAACGCGTTCGGGCCTAGACAATCCCGATCCTCACGGTCGATTGTCGGATGCCGACCGTAAGCAGGAGCAATTGTGCAATGCCGTGCAGGATGCAGACATGCTGCTGCAACAGGATTGGGAGGCTCTTCAGCGATTCCAGGCCCCAGCTACCCAGTTAACGGAGGTGACACAGATCATTCGGCAGGCAACAGCATGCCCCTACTGCGGGGNACGCGGTAAGAAAGCACATCGGGAAGTCCCATGCAGAGCGAAGCCACGCAAAGACCAAGCAATAAATCTCGCATAGATCAGAAATTCATGAAACACGCCTACAACGGCAAACCCGAGTGCGCCCATTGTCGCAAGCAATTCTCCTCTTGGAGGGCATATATGGGACATTGGCAACAGCATGCAGGCGTGTCCCGTCTGGCATTCTCCTACCACAGGACAGTCTTCCAAGGAGGCAGCCAGCTCTTTTGCTGATGGGGCGCTCGCGCCGGAAAGAGCTCCTGCCTCGCAGTCCGACACTTNCATTCTCCTACCACAGGACAGTCTTCCAAGGAGGCAGCCAGCTCTTTTGCTGATGGGGCGCTCGCGCCGGAAAGAGCTCCTGCCTCGCAGTCCGACACTTTTGCTGTTCAGTTGGCTGCGACCAATCTCTGCAGACCAAACTGTAATGCACTGCAATGATCTCTCAATAGACCAAAACCATCGTGCAATCAAGGTCAATCGGCCTTCAGGTGCGTAGGCAATGGGACTCAATTGATGGGACTGCTAGTCAATCCAACCAACTGGTGGAAAGATCAACTTGCCTGCCAATGTTGGCAATTTGTCTTTGCAAAGCTGCTTCTCATCAATGCCAGCTGCACTCTCATCAGGTTCATTCATGGCGCCAATCTGTCGGCTTGCTTCAATCTGATCGGCCATGAATTCTCCAAACGCTGCCAATGTTTCCAGAGTCAATGTTGCGGGAAGCTCCCAATTAGCCGGAGTGAGGGAGAGGACAATTCCTGCATGTATCTCAATCATCTTCTCAACATCTCTCTTTCCCCATGTGTCCTGTGCGAGCAATGTCTCCGGGGCTGGATCAATGATCCTGCCGTTGCTCAGTATGATGTATCGCCTCACTTGATCCACTGTCCGTTCCGGGGTGGAATTGACAATGTTGTTTCCAGAAAGTCCGCAAACAATGCCACGTCGACCAATCTGAGGTGGGTTGAAGAGCAATGCTGGGCTGCGGAACGGGTGGATCAATCTGCTAGGACAGATTCTTCCCTGGACTGCAGGCTTGGGCATGCAACATTGCGGTTACCTTCCCAAGGCTTGCTATCGATGACACACACACACACACACTTAACCGTCTTCACCACTGGAGTTCCGATGATTTGGTAAACCAGCATAGACACAATAAGAGGCCTCAACAATCTGTGCGTAAACTTCGAAAACGCGCTAACGCATGCGTCCTACGACACCATCTGAACCATCCTTGGCCGATCAGAAGCTTCCTAGCTTCTCTAGGCGAGAGAGTGAGAGATCAGGTACCTGTCAAGTCCACTGGCCACTGTATCATCGAGTAGACAACCAAGACCCAGGCTTCGCAATGTAGAGGAAGCACGTGGGCAACTGCGCTCCCATGTGCACAGGGCACCTCGAGGAGGGTGTTCAAAGAGGGCTGCGGGGAGCCGGAATTAGGGTTTAGTGTTTAGGGATCAGGGTTCAGGGTTTAGGGATTAGGGTTTGGGGTTTTGGGACTAAAGGTTGCTTGGAGGATCCAGGGACATAGTAAGCACACCAATACAGCTGTTCCTCAATGGAAACGAGGCTACCACGTTTCACACTCACGCTGGCTCACACTCTTTTTGCGCGCGAAGCACGAAGTCCTTGGTTTTGCACTTTGTGCAACCTCCCCCCATTGACCCATTGCTCCTCCGCAAAAGGGGCGTCGGTCGCCAAGCGCGACACGACAAGGGTAAAGAGCCAACGGGGTTGCGGACTCACTTGCTGGGGAAGCCTTTGACTGGCGTCATATCAGCCAGGGCCATGCGCGCCGCCGTAGAAGATGATGCCTTCCTGGAAGTCCACAGGTAGGCCAAAAATGCATCCGAATTCCATCTTCCCCAAGAACACAGGACATAGGAGTCAAAACCCCCGGCCCACATCGCTGACGCTCCTCCAAAGCACAAGGAGTGTGGTGTGTAGGCCTGGGCGTTTTCTCCCAGTGAAGCCGCTATGGTTTGCAGCACGCCCTGTATGTCTTGTCGAGTAATGTGGGCGAGGAACATCTCACCGGGCAGCGGCTCCTTTTCCTTCCAGAGGAGCTCGAGGTACTCCGCCGTGGCAACGACGGGACACACTTCTGCCCCACTCCTGAAAAGGTTGCGAGTTGCCGTCTCGCCCTCGGGGTCAGTTTTGGAGGCCCTCACCACAAGCTGGACCTCATCGGCCTCAAGAAAAGGAGGCCTGGAGAGGAGCCTCCCATTCTTGTAGAGGGTCACATCCCTCACTCGGAGCCCCAGCTTTGGGCTGTTACGCCCCCACGAGCTCCGAAACTCTGAGGAGGAAGAAAAACCCTAGCTGTAAGGCACAGTTGAGCGTCCTACCCCAGAGGTTTCGAGGAAGGGCGGTTTGTGCCCTTGCCAACATACGGGGCGTGACGGCTCGCCTCTTTGCGCTTTCCGTCGCCTAATGCCCTCCAAGGCTCAGTTAAGCCGAGGGAGAGGCTTCAACGGATCCGGGAAGCCCAGTTGGAGATTCATACTTTGAATGGTTTTAAGCTGGCCTGGGCGGTGGCTGCGGCCAAGCCCTGGCAAAGAGGTAGACCAGATAGTCCAGGAAGAGGGCTCCGGGATCGAAATGATCCACGGAACGCAAAGCCGATACTCCCCTGCGTCGGGTGAACAGTTCCCACCACCTCCAGTGTCCATCGTAAAGCCGTTGGGTGGCCGGGAGAGGTGATCTCTCACCTAGCGGGGCGCGGGCACAACCCCTGGGCGGGGCCCATGGGCTTTCACTAGGGGATGCTTACCCCGTCGTCGGTGGTGGCGCGTGGTCAGGCTTTCGGTCTGAGCCTGTGATGCTCCCAGGTGGGCGCCTCGGACGAGCTCCTCCTGAGTATCGAATTTTACCCGGCATTCACACGCCGCGAAGCCGGGCGCGGAACGCGCCTCATGGGCGGTGCACTGCCACAACAAACACCCGAGCGCTGAAAGCCCTCCCACGAGGGCTACCCAAAAGTGTGCGATGGCGAAATTGGTGTCTCGCCTCGCATCATCGTGATGGCGGCTGCTGGACGGGACCGTGGTCTCGGGCTCGATCTCCCTTGGCCCCAGCTCGCCGACTCTGGCTTGCGCTTGGGAGCGGCGTCGGAGCGCATCGAAACGTCCAGCTGGCCTGCTGCCATGAGGCTGCAGGAGTCATCACATGCTGCTCATGCGAGCACATGCCATAAAGATGCGACCATGGAACCCACCCGAGGCATGCCAAAGCAGATGGCAGCGGGGAGCGCTTGCCATGACCCAGAAGCATGCGTGCAACTTTACGTTGTAGAAGATCCAAGCGATCAGCTNGAGCGCTTGCCATGACCCAGAAGCATGCGTGCAACTTTACGTTGTAGAAGATCCAAGCGATCAGCTTGCGCATGAGTGATCGGCAAAGCTGCAACAAGCCACCATATGCCCGGCTCGACGTAAAGCTTCCACAGTTTACCCAGATGTGACAGTGGGATTTGGTTGGCACGAGCCCACCCAATCAATGGACCAGTTTTCTGCAAGATCCTCTCTTCCAGATCCTGTATAGTGCGACCCACCCTCCCCGTTGCGGTGAGCAATGCTCCCAAGTGCCTGTATTCATCGACTACCGGGATTGACCGTCAGGAAACTTCATATCAGCAGTGGGGGCAGACCCATCATACGAAACAAGGCATGCAGATTTGTCCACACCTACATTGAAGACCATGCGGATGCCTTTCGCCCACTCAAAAGCAACCTTTAAGGCGGGCTGTGCTGCTGCAGGGGCAGATGTTAGCAAAGCAACGTCATCAACATAGCCACACGCAGGGGCGGAGAACATGCGGCTGTTGTCAGAAACCAAGCAAGCAGTATCCGCATCACAAAGAGCGTCATACAGTGAAATCGTGAGCAACACGAATAACGCTGTGGATAAGGCGCCTCCCTGTGGCAGTCCGACCTCATTCTTATAATTCCCATGCATGGAACCAAACACGGCGACCTTGGAGCGTATGCTGGAAAGCAGAGTGAAAACGATGAAGACATCCATGTCGCTGATGCCACGTATGGGCGGCGACGGCTCAAATGGGAGCGCTTCAAGAATCAGAAGGCTCGCAAGTACGATCCCACTGTGTCCGAGCAGTCGCTCATTCAGAGGACCCATCCAGCACGTGCAGGGCACAGCCGTGGCTTGTTCCAAGCCCGGCTTGCCCAAGAACTTGGTGGCCGTGACCACTAAGCGAAAGTCCTACCCGGCGGGAGTGTGGCCACGTGGAAGGGCACATGAAGCATATCCTGCAGCCCTGTCGGCTCTGCAGGCTTACAGAGAACATGCCGGACCGCTGGGACACCAAAGGCCTTCCCGAAGCCTGTGGCGGTATAATCCCCCCCGAGAGCCGGCGCCACTGCCTGTATAGGCGACGTCGTTGGCACCTAGCTCTGGAACCTCGGCCTTTGGGGGGAAGTTGAGGTTTGCACTCTTGGTTTGTCAGCGAGGTGACACCCGGCGTGCCTCGTTGAGGCGGTGCTGGACTGTTAGCGGCTCCTAAACTAATTCGACGAATTCGACCAGAGGGGCGGGGCTTCGTTCTACGCCTAGAGCGGTAGATTTTCTGCCCTGTGGCAGTGGGAATCTCAACCCTGTCGCCTGTGCGCTTAGCGCGTGGGGTGGGTTGGAGTCGGGGTGGTGTGAAATCGGCGGTGTAGCCTGATGTGCGCATTCCTAGCAGCGCATTTCTAGAGAGTTTGATACGATGCTCGAAGAAATCTTCTATATTATTCGCGTTGTGTTCTTCATCTTTATTACCGACCAAAGCATGCATTAAAGAATTTCGTGCTCTCTGGGTTACTAGAAGAAATCCTGCGCGATACCCGCGCGCTATCCCCTGCGTACCGGCACTGCGAGGAAAAGCGAAATGGCATGTGGCTAGCACGAGGCGGTGTACTCCTTGAAGGCTGCCGCTAATGAGCAATGCGTCCAAAAGAACCATTAGGGGAGTGTTACGAGTTTCCGAAGTGTAATAGTTCCGAAGTGTAATAAAATACCACAACAGCCCATGTTAGCAAATACGTAAGGCAGCCCTTTAAACCCTGAAACCCTTGAGGGGATCTCCTACGTCTGCGTCCTCTATGCTGGCTTCTCCTGACTGGGGTTCGGTTCCAACCTAGGCTTTCGTGGTTTAAAGTGCGGGGTAGCCTTGTGATATCGCACCTGGCAGTCTGAAAAAGAAGTGGGAGCTTGGCTCCTGAGGGTGGACTCCCTGGCGCGGTGTAACCCCTGGAGAATCTGTATCTCGGCTATTCCTCGCCGGCTCAAGCTCCATGCCCCACAGAAGAAAGTTTCAAAGGGTGGGCTTTGAAGCGAGCCAGGCGGTTTAGCCAATTTACCCTGTAAAATCCGCGTCCGATCGTCAGCGAGCCTTGGTCTCGAAAAAGTGCGCGTCGAGAGACCGTCTTGAGAAAATTCAAAAGGGGCTCGAGCTAACGACCAGGGCGGTGTAGCCACGTGGAAGTGGGCCACCGCAGCCTCTAAAAAGGGAAGCGAGCAAAGTGCGGAGGTAAACCTTCAGCTTCAGTAACTTCAGTGCTCATCCCCCTCCTCCGTGCCGCGACCTCTGCCCTTAGCTTTGGCACCGGCGGGAACAGAAGAAGGAGGAGGCATGCTACTGGCAGCAGCTGCTGCCATCGGCGGTTACCCCCAAAAGTGGAAATCTTATAATCTCCCACTTTCTGGTCCGGCTGATTCTGTTTGTCGCACATCTCGTCCCGAAAAAAAAATCGATGTCCTCCACTGGCATCACATACATGGGGATGGGGAATCACTGCTATGGATAAGCGGTGTACTCCAGTGCCTGGCACTTTTGCCAAGCGGTACGCCCTTCCCGGATCCTTTGGACTCCTTGAGGGCCTTCGCAAAAAGTTCCTTGTCGGCCTTGTCCATCTCCAGCTGGATGCCGTAGGCAACTTCGCTCCAGCAGTTCTCCCAGAGGGTGTCTTCCAAAGGCGGGGGCCGGCGGTTTACTCTGGATGATGGTGTGGACATCCCGAGTCATCTCCAGCCGCCCTTGGAACACACCATCCTTCTCAAAGTAGATCATCCTCGCAGCTGCGCGGATCTGGTCGTTCCAGTCCTTGGTCTCACTGGGTTCCATCACAGTGAGGGTGCGCCACAGAATGATCATCTGTGTGGGCGGGTTAGCCTGCGTCTGCGCCCACTTGTTCAGGGCCTTCTTGAGAAGGACACGGATAGGAAGCTCCAACTTTCTCTGGAATTGAGGCGAGGCCGGGGTGGCACGGATGTGGTAGCCCTTTGCCACCGTTTGGTTGTCCTTCCAGAGCGGACAAGTGGCGGAGGCTAGTTAGTTTATTCTAAGAGAAACAAACTTTAGCAAGAAGTTTATTTCCAGGGTTTAAAGTTAAACTAACTAGCTCGTCGGGCCGGGGTTTGTTTTCTTGAAAGAAACTAACTAATATGCCTCGGGGGAGGGGCGTGGGCGGGNCTAACTCGCTCGGCCTGGGTTTGTTTTTCCTTACAGAAAACAAACTCTGGGGGGCGGGAGGGGTTTGTTTTTCCTACAAAAAACAAACTCTGGGGGAGGGGTTTGTTTTTCCTACGAAAAACAAACTCTAGGGGTAGGGGTTTGTTTGTCCTACAAAAAACAAACTCCGGGTGGAGGGGTTTGTTTTTCCTACAGAAACACAAACTCTGGGGGAGGGGTTTGTTTTCAGAAGGAAAAACAAACTCTGAAGGGGGGGGGAGTTTGTTTTTCCTACAAAAAACAAACTCTGGGGGGAGGGGTTTGTTTTCAGAAGGAAAAACAAACTCCGAAGCGGGGGGCGGAGGAGAGGAAAACAAACTAGCTTGAAACTCCGGTTCGACGAGTTTGTTTCAGCGGGTACAAACAAACTCCGACCAGGTGGGTTTGTTTCAGCGGTGGAAAAACAAACTCCAGTGGCAGAAGTTTGTTTGTTTAAGTGACGCTAGGGGGAGTGGTTTGGGCGGCGCGGGGGTGCAGGGGGGTTTGTTTTTCCTACAAAAAACAAACTTTGGGGGGAGGGGTTTGTTTTCAGAAGGAAAAACAAACTCCGAAGCGGGGGGTGCAGGGGAGTTTGTTTATCCTACAAAAGAACAAACTCTGGGGGGAGGGGTTTGTTTTTCCTACAAAAAACAAACTCTGGGGGAGAAGTTTGTTTTTCCTACGAAAAACAAACTCTAGGGGTAGGGGTTTGTTTGTCCTACAAAAAACAAACTCTGGGTGGAGAGGTTTGTTTTTCCTACAAAAAACAAACTCTGGGAGAGGGGTTTGTTTTCCTACAAAAAACAAACTCTGGGGGCAGGGGTTTGTTTTTCCTAGGAAAAACACACTCCAAACAAACCCCGAGGGGAGATGAACAAACTCGGAAGATGGAGGTTGTCTTACCTACAAGAAGAAGAGCCGCCCGAAATCGTTTCAGGGGGGTTAAAAGCGAAGAAAAAATTAAATACTTTGTTGTTCTGTGTTTAAACTAAACCTCAAACCCTGTAAAAGGTTTGTTTTCCATGTCTAAACTAACTTGCGCCTACCCAGGACTCCGAAAGTTTGTTTTTCTGTGTTTAAACTAAACCCCAAGCCCTATAAAAGGTTTGTTTTCCATGTCTAAACTAACTTGCGCCTACCTGGGAGGGACTCCGAAAGTTTGCTTTTCTGTGTTTAAACTAAACCCTAAACCCTGTAAACGGTTTGTTTCCATGTCTAAACTAACTTGCGCTTACGCGGGACTCCGAAAGTTTGCTTTTCTGTGTTTAAACTAAATATAAACCCTATTAAACTAAATATAAACCCTATACAAGGGTTGTTTTCTATGTCTATACTAACTTGCGCCTACCCGGGACTCCGAAAGTTTGTTTTTTTCTGTGTTTAAACTAAACCCTAAGTCCTATAAAAGGTTTGTTTACCATGTCTAAACTAACTTGCGTCTGCCCTATTTGCCAGAGCGGTGTACCCCCACTGCCGCCGAAGGCCGCCATGGGCTCTTTGCGAAGTTCCCAGGACTTGAAATAGAGCGTGGTAACCGTGCTCCACTTGTTGGTTCCAGCTGGCGGTGTACTCGGGTCAGTTTGCAATGCCCCGAGATAATAGTACTCTGCAGAATCAGAGGCGTTGTAGCTGCGCTGCTGCAGGAAATGGCGCACGTAGGTGACCTGTCCCAGAAGCCAGTTGACCATGTACAGACGCTCTGCCGGCGCCATGCTTTGGTCCCAACCACTGAGAATAGCCATCAAGCCTGCGCTCTGTTCTCTGAGGCTAGCCAGCGAAGCCCTTCCTGGTTCTGCGCGATACGATCGTCCAGCGCTTTAACCACGTTCTCCACCTGGCTGATATAGTGTTTTTCCCCATGGCGGTATACCCTGACTGTTTGGAGCACGTCCGCGCGCGTTGTAACCGATCCAGTGTGCCACGCCTGAACTGCTGCTGGGTCGTTGATATCCACCCCCAGCTGCGCTGCTGCCAGAGAATAGGCCGTCTGCTCCTGCATGGGCATGGGCTGAAAAAGGTTCGCGCCCTGGCTCGGCTGTGGCGGAGTAGCCGTTGCGAAGGGGTCCGTCCCAAGCTCCTCCTCCATAGTGGCATCTGACTCCGGAACCTGCGGTGTACCCAGCATGGACCCTGAGGCCGGCGGGGCCTTTCTTTTGTCCTGTCTGTGCTGAAACCAGAGCTGCTGGTTGACGGTGTACACCGGCTGGTTCGTGATGTTCTGCTGCAAGCCCAGCTGCTGATGGGCTTCCGTGAGCTCCCTTGCGAGCGTGGACTGCGGAGTAGCCGCTTGCTGGCTGCCGCGTCCTGCCATTGCCGATCTAGGCAAGTCTCCCTGTGAAACCAGGGGCGGAGTACTCCCTTGAGGAACCGCCTGCAAAAAACTCTGCAGCAAGCAACCTTGCAAAAACCATCTGAAATAACACCTGCAAGTAGCCATGAAAACCATGAAACCACACCATGCACATGCGCCGCTGAAAGCCGATACGCCTACTTAGGTGGGGTAGGGTTTAGGGTTTTCGATGGGGACAGCAAACTAGCAAGATTACAAGATGCACAGACCAACCACAGTAATTGCAGCACAGGCTCTCTGCGGTGAGGTTGCTGCCACTCTCTTGAGGGCATTGCTAAGACGCTTCTGGGCAGAGTCTGAAAATCCGCCTCTTCAGCGGGACAGACATGCCAAAATCAAGCCTCAAGAGCGTTTGATTTTCGATATGCCGACACAGGCGGCAGACAGCTGTTATCCCAGTTTTGCTTCCCGGACCTTTGCTTCCCAAGGCTTCGCCGAAGGATTTCAGATTGTCCTCCTCTGCCAACTCCGTCAAGTGTGCTGCGCCCATCTGGTGGCACCATGCTTCCGCTGCTGTTTCGTAGCTGGAAAGGCCAACGCTGCTGAGAAGACCTCGGCTTCACATTGCTTCGCACGGCACGTGCCAGGCTCTCTGGCTCGCACGACAAGCTGCTGGAAAGGCCTGGGACAGTCTCAGCGGTTCCAAAAGTAGGGCTCCCGTCCAACCTCCACTCGCGCTTTGCCTGAGCATCTGTGCAAATCCCAACATTAACGGCTCTAGTTTGAGGTGCCAGCACAAGTTGTCTCCGTGTGAGCATGCTGCGGTGGTCGACTGACAAGAGCTCGCGATCTGAATGTGGTCTGAGTCTTCGGAATCAGTAGGCGATCCTTCCAGGGAATACCCTCTACAGCAGAGGTCTCCACAGGCGCACACACACACACACTACACCGTTCTTTCAACCCTCTTCCTGTGGGGCTGAAGCAGTCATGAGGCATCAAGCCGGGCAACATGACTGCCACAGCGGGCATGACGCAACACGTCATAGGGCAGTGCCACAGACAAGACTGGAAGTCAAATACGAATGCGAAGCTTGAGCAAAAGCACCAACGATTTCACAGCGACTCCTCCTCGCTTGACAAAAACATGTGCATGCAACAGAGCTCGCCCTCAGCGCAGCACCACAAGCCCTTCTTGCGAAATCTGGGTCTGAGTACCTCCGAATGTGACTTCAATGACTTCAGTGCCTACCACAACCCTGTGGCCCTGTGCAGACTCTCAGGACGGCACGATCCAGAAACTCCTCGGCGCAGCATGTGCAGCAAGATGGTGCATCCGCACACATGATCTTGTCAGAATCGGTCCTTGATCAGCAAGCCATCCTCAAGAAGCCTCCCCGTGCCAGGACTTGTTTCGCCTCGTCCAAGCTGAAAGCACGATGAAGCTATCCACAGAGTGTGGCAAATGAGAGAAGGGACTCCTGCAACAAGCAAAGCCACTACATCGAAAACTTCCATGCCTAGGCCTATGCACCGATCTAAGAAAGAGATGTTGAACTCAGTCTTGGAGGCTCGATCTCAGGACTCCCTGGAGCCTCCGTTCCCTCCGTCATCTCGAAGCTTTTGCTGCAACTCCTTCCAAGCTTTTGCTGCAGGCGAACCGAACAGGCGCTCAATGGCAGCTCAGCCAATGGTACCAGCGGAGCCCGCTTCTATTGCACGGTGCCCAGCGAGACAAGACTGTGCGTCGGGGAGACAGCAGGAGGCTAAATCCGACACAGGTAATCCGAGTGTTTAGGAATGTTTCTTTTCGATGTAGACCATATGGGTGCTGAGCTCATTCAACACCTTGCTTTTTTCTGAGTGCCCATTTGTAGAGAGGCTGATGTTTGTTCGAGCCTTGTGGCCACTACGCTGTGGCCACTGTAGCCAGCCACGGCACCATGATCCCTCACTTCTTGAAATGCGTGAACAGGTCTTGCTTATTGAGCACATAGAACACATAAGACATAGCAGTCAGTCATCAACCTGCATGTGGAATCTGCAACTTCGCATTGGCCTTGACTCTGGGAGCAGGTTCGAATTTGTACGATTCCCTTGCTTCGAGCTGTGTCTCAGCTTTTGGTGATAGGAGTCATTGCATTGTTGCTGATGCTGCAACTCGCGAATATGTGCTGCGTGTGAGCGGCAGGTGGTCAAACAGGAGAGCAGATAGTCTTCCTGGTTCGGAACTCCGTCGTTAAAGCTAACTTGATGTTGCAAACCGCTGCACCGCTTTTGCGGTGCTTCCTTGGCATGCAATGAATTGAAGGGATCTCATGATGTGCTGCGATGGGTGTCAAGTCACGAAAGAATGGTTCTTCAACCCGTCCTCGTAGGCTATGAGTCTTTCCACCACTTGATTGTACGAGAGGTTGCCCAACACTTCGTGTGACTGCGTGTCCTGGCCGATCTTTCAAGAGGAATGCACGCGCGAACGCACGAACGCACGCGCACACACACACACACGCCAATGCCGACATAAACACAGATGCGCAGATATTCAACCACTTCTTCACGCATCATATCTCCTTAATGCATGAAAAAGCACGACTGCAATCCTCCTTTGCAATGATCCAGCCATGAAACAAAGCGATGTCCAGCCTTTCTGGCAACTTGCTGCACGAGCTTTTACAGCTTCGGGTTTTGCGGCCTGAACCTAATTACAAGAACGGCGAACTAGCCCTAAACCCGGTCCGGGAACCAAAATGAATTCGCAAACCACGAGTGGACCTGCGAGTGGCCAAGACTGACCGGCATCTGAGGTGCCAACATGTCGAAAACTGTGGTTTCCTGTGTGTACTCAAAGTCAGCCACACCTTCCAGGCAGCAACAGTTCTCAAGCGCAGGCTGCTTTGGAGTTTGGCAGATCGATCGATGCTCATCTTCGGGTTCCATCTGCACGACAAAATGCCACAAACTATCTGCTCCCTATTTGTGACCATCAGAACCAAATGGAGGACACGAATGGGCCTTTTGAAGAAAATAACGACGAACTGCGACTACCAAGCTGAACACTCGCTAAAGAAGCGTCCAATTGCACAAGAATTGCTTGCTGCTTACGAAGATGCGTTAAGCTTGCATGTCGGCAAATGGGTTCCTTCAAAAGGACCTGCGCTCTCCTTCCCGTTCTAATTGTCATTAGTTGCAGGTCAAGTGTCGCCCCGGATGTGCCATCTCTCAACTAAGGCAGCGCAAGGCAAGAGCGAGAGATGGTGAGCCTCCAAAGCGGCAGTTCACATCCAAACCGACATTGAGTTTTGGCCTGGGCCAACATGACGCGGCATTGGCGGAAAAACACGGCGGCTCAGAACGTCTCCAACTCCGAGGCGTTGTCAATACTTCCAGACAAGAATTCAGACTTTCTCGAAGATTCGCAGCTCGTGAACCTTGGCTCTGTTGCACAAACATGTCTTTTGTCTGAGCACATTCCATCTCAAGCTCTTTGACCCAAATTGCAGTGAACTAACATGCTGGGGCAAAAACTGTCACCACCACCTGACATTGCCAATAATCACGTGAAGAATGCACATCGCACACAAGCACGTCGGCATTGTCAGTCATTTGTGCAAGTTCTCAGTTGCGTGACTGTCTTTGGAATTTGCTTCGAAAAGCCAATCCGACACCATCTGGACCAACTCCATGAAGGTGACGTACCTAACAACTATTTGCATTATCACGCTAGCCGAACTCGTTGCTTATGTGCTGATGATACATCAGTCCATCGCCTGAGATCTGGGTTGATCTTCAACACGTTACGCAACAAGAGAACCTCAGTGCTCAAACTTTTGCTGCAAGACGCGATATCTGTGAACATGACTAAAACCAACAAGCCAAAGGTGGCGACATTGCAAATAGCAAGGAGGGGACAAGGACCGTTCCTGCGATATGCTCTGCAGTTAATTGTACCTCACAAAACGCAACAAATCCGAGGCACAGGCTTGCTCTGCAAAAGAATACGGCGCTCGGCTCCAAAGAAGATGATATCCTGCAGTGAGAACTCGTCACCGCTCTATTGAAGTCCAAACTGAACACCTTCACCCGGTAGTTGTCTGTGCTGTCGTCTTCCATGCTAAAACAAACCGGCTTGCGTCTTTACGGCTTATATACTCTGGAGGTGGCAGTGCGATGTAGTTCTTAGTTGAATATGTCAACTCGCAAATAAGCACTGTTGTAGCCCTAAGATTCTGGTGAGTTTCCATAAAAGGTGCTGTACCTGTTCTGGCTAAGATTTTAAGAATTTGTCTCAGTGCGAAGTCACGGCATCACGTATTACAAACCTTTCAGATCCGAACCAAACAGCGGCCCAGTGAACGTGCTCAGGCCAATTCAAGACACTAAGTTTACCATTCATGGCGCAAGACATCCAAGCACTTGAAGACACGTCAGCGACCGTGTGGATTGCATCTATTTCACAGAACTTTTCAATGCCAATCACACACAACAAATCTGAAACTTAGTAAATTTCCACAGAAGCTCTGACAGGAGCTTTCGGCACGACTACGGAACAACTGTCCGTGTCCAAGAACAAAATCAGAGTACACACTCTTTTTCGACTCAACCACATCGAAACATGAGAAGCAAATTCTACATGACACCGCAGTTGTATTATTACACACACGTTTTTGCAAAAAGAGTCTTTGAAAAGGGCAGCACCAAAGGATCAGAGGCGTTGTGTGGTTTTGCAGCTTGACTTACTGACAACCCTATCCAAGCGTCTCTTTGTCTGGCAATCGCAAACTGCGGCACTGCTCTACTGGTGTTTTGCGAAAGTTTTTGATAAAACCTTCTTGTTCACATTTTCATTTACACAACAGACCGAGAGTTGGTAGTCAAAGCCACCAGACCATCTCCGAACGACTCTTCCACATTCACATGCTGATCATGAAGTTAATGCCACGCAAATTAGACAAGTGCATTCCTTGCACCGTTTTGATTGTTTTTGGCGTGTGCGGGTCTCGTCGACTGCGTCAGAAGCTCGGTCCCGAAGCGAAACTAACAAACGTAAACAAACCCTTTTCATAAACGGATTTTCAATCTCAAGTGTCAAGCAAATATCATCCAGTAATAAAGTTGCAAATGAATCATTCAAGAATCATAACACAAGCACTGCAGCATAAGAATATGTGCGATCANTTGCAAATGAATCATTCAAGAATCATAACACAAGCACTGCAGCATAAGAATATGTGCGATCACAGCGGGCCTTCATTTTCGCGCTAGGGGCGAAACACAGTCTGGCGACCGCCCCCTTCGGGGGCGGGGGTGAGGAGGGTGGGAACAGTAGCAAGTACGCCAGCTACGAGCTACCGAGCTATGCGGCCTGATGGCAGAGTCGGGCACATCAGGCACAGACCACAGGAGACAAGAGCAGCACCGGCGGCTAGACGCGCAGCGCACCAGGCACAGCCTACGGCTACTCCTACAGCTACAGTGGCAGACAATGCAGCCCGAGAGGGCAGCACAAGCGGAGCTCAGCAGAGACCTCGACGCGGAACGCAAAAGAACTTGGCTACAGCTTTGGTGGCAAGCAACCCGAGAGGGCAGCACAAGCGGAGCTCAGCAGAGAGCTCGACGCGGCACGGAAAAGAACTTGGCAGGCTCAAGGGCACGCAGGGCCAGAGCAGCACAAGGGAGCGGTGGGCGGGTCAAAATTTTGTAAGTGCTCAGCTCGAGCACTGCACTTGCGGAGATTGCACAAATATTCTGCATGCGAAGTCAAGCAAGTTGACACTGACATTCACCAATGCTGAAAAGATCTCAAAATTGCAAGCAATCAAGGAAGAGTTTCTGCAAAGGCACAAGTTTGAAAATGCTCGCCACGGCTCGCGGTCCTCATATGAAGTTGGGTTCGCAGAAGGCGCTCGCTTGTCTGCTGTGAACTTTTTCATAAACGGATTTTCAATCTCAAGTGTCAAGCAAATATCATCCAGTAATAAAGTTGCAAATGAATCATTCAAGAATCATAACACAAGCACTGCAGCATAAGAATATGTGCGATCANTTGCAAATGAATCATTCAAGAATCATAACACAAGCACTGCAGCATAAGAATATGTGCGATCACAGCGGGCCTTCATTTTCGCGCTAGGGGCGAAACACAGTCTGGCGACCGCCCCCTTCACCCTTTCTTAGAAGCCTTAGCGGGCGCCACAAGGTCCAAAAGGTTGCAACCCGAAATGGGGCAACAAGGGCAAACCCTACGGCAGCCAGCTTCAACTAAAGAAGAGAACTCGGCACGAGACGGGTCGTCAGCAATGTTGCTCGGGCTCGCCACGCGAGCGAACCAAGCCCAGGATGCACAAAGCTTTTCGGAAGCCTCAAAAGAGAGGAGGATCTCCCGCACATGCTGATTTGCAGAAGTGCCTCTGACATAGGCATCTTGGGCCGGTATATTGTCAATGTAGAAGACACACCGGCTGCCGGCGATGTATTGGTGCCAGACCCGACGGGCTGTGGCGACCGCATAGGCCTCGATGGGGCCTGTGTATTGCCGCATGGACTCGGCCCACTGGCCCACTAAGGACCCAGGCACGGAGCAACCAAAGAAAGCGTGTAGCCTGCCTTGCAGCATCCAGACTCCCCCAACCGAATGAAGTTCGCCCTCATTGGCTCCATCGGTGAAAACGTGCACAACATGATCAGCCACACCGGTTTTGGGCACGCCATCAGGAGACGGTTGACAAAAAGGTCAAGAGAGCGCTTGACACAATCATCAAGCTTCAGCTCGGTCCCTGAAAAGGACTTCGCCCAAGACCGGATGTCCGCCATGAACAACCGTCCCGCCCGAGGATGTAAAAGTCAGTGTAATGCGGGCGACCCATCAAGCTAAGAAATCGCTTTCTCGCAATGGCGCCAGCCTCAAGGACCTCATCAAGAGCAGTGAGTTCGTCAACTCGGCCTTGTTGACAAGCACCAGCCGATCTCCAAATCTAGCACAATGGACTTCGACACCCAGCATAGTGGCTCGAGGTCCAAAGGGAAAGCTTATCAGAAGCAAACCTAAACCAGGGGGAACGTTGTCGGCAATCCCACCAGAGGGACATCGGGAAAACGTCACAGAAGTTGCACCATGGCACACACAGCTCGACACCGATAAACAACTTGGGCAGGCGATTGAAGTGCAGCACAGAAGCCGAGCTTGCGAACGGGGGAGTCTTCGACTCGAAAAGAGCGTGGAACTCACTGGATCAATAAGAGCTTGTCCATGCACGCGACTTCGCACCGCAAATTGCTCTTGTCAGCAGCACACAAGTCAAGTGCCGTGAGAAAAGCGTACAACCAACCTTTCTCCGATGACTGCACGCTCGCAAGACCGCACCAGTGGACAAGAAGCATCGAAGTCTGTTCGACAGACAATGGACCTTCCAGAATGGATGAACTTTTCAAGGTCTTGTCTCGAGTTTATGTTGTGTTTGGATTTTGCTTTTATGTTTTTGTCATGTTTTAAGCTCACCAAAAAATTTTTACGTAAATTGGTCATTTTACAGTAAATCCTTCGTTTACATTATAAAGCAAGCCAAAGTGTAAAATTAGGTGAACAGGACGATCACAGATACACGAACCCAGAAGAGCAGACCTCAAGAACTGCACAGCCATGAAACTCTTATTTCCTCATTCCTGTCGCTCTAAACATGACATTCTGAAACGGAATTTCAAAGTTTATGTTTTTGCAGGCATCTTCCATTTGTTTTGCAATGAGAGAATGCAGTCTGGATCGTCACAAAGAAGACCCAATGGGCCATGAGCAGAGCTCGCATTGGGTCCTCCACACTCCGATGAGAGATGAACGGAAGGCACAAAAAGGCATAAACGGTCTCTTGGTATCATTTTGAGAGAAGAAAAAGCACGTCTGATGCTTTCACTTCCGGTTTGTAAGTCTCAAAGCCCACCAGAAAGGCCTTTTGGCCTCATGTTTGGGTGACGACCACACAGAAACGCGTCTGATGCCTTCACTCGGACCTTCAACAAATGGTCTCTGGGTTTAGGTTGGTGAAGACCACGCAAAAGCATGTGTGATGCTTTCACTTCCAGTTTGTAAGCCTCGGAGCCCACCAGAAACGTCTCTGGTTTTGATTTTTGGATGAAGACCAAACAGAAACACGCCTGATGCTTTCACTTCCAGGTTTACTAGCCGAGCCCACGAACAATCTGCACGGCGGTCCCGCTTGTAGTCCCAGGCATGTTTGGCGAAACTGTGGCATTCATTAGTTGTGAGTACGATGCATCTTCCATGAAAGTGGCATTTTTTCACAGGTCCAGCCCTGCTCCAGCAGCATCTTGCGCGAAATCGTACTGTTTCCACAGTTCCAGGCTTGTGTGATAGCGAAATCTAGCATTTTCTAGTAGCGCGGCGCGCATTCGTAACGTGCTTTAGGCACGTTACGATTGATTTGGCTGCATTTGCAAGGGAAAACTCGAAATCGTAACATGCTTTGTGCGCCACAAAAGACTATAAAACTTTTTTTGACGCGCGAAGCACATTACGATTTGAGTTTTCCCTTGCAAATGCCAGCGACCCGAGGATTTCCACCTCCGGCCGGTGATGTTGCACAGCAGAATGATTTCCAAAAATCCTTCAGGCTTTGAACTTTCAAAAACCAGGAAAATAAAAACTCGATCACTCCGGCAGTTCCATCTTGTTTCTTTTCATTTCTGTCGTCCTAGACATAAGAAGCATGCACTGGAACATTGAAAGTTGATTTGTGTTTGTTTTGTCTGACACTTTGGTCGAGTCGACCATAGCGAAGCTCGTGCTCATGCCTGCATTTACTTAGCTTCCTTAGCGACTCTGTTCACATGCAGTAAAAAGCGGACCGTGGATCTCGTCACTCCGTCATCCGTTCTCTGACAGAATGGTCAAGAGCTCTGCGGCTCTGAGTTTGCTTTTGCCAACCTCAAATTCCAAAGGCGTCAGTTTGTAGCTACGTTTCTGGAAAACTTTGCATCGTCTTGCAGAATCTTGCAGATACGTTTTTTCCGCGAAGTTGATGTTCTGAACACTGGTGGAACGTAGACTTTTTCTGTTGCTTGTTTTGGCCAGCTTCAAATCCACAAAACTTGCATCATCTTTGCAGATACTGGGGAGGCCTAGTTTGAAAGGCACCGTTTTTTGACCGGGTTTTGCGTTAGTTTCCGAGGGACCTCTAGGGAACCCCCAGGGCCTCTGGGCCTCTCACACAGCACAACGCACAGAGCGGGCACGCTCCACACTTTTCTCTCTGCTGTTCTTCAGCAGTCGGAGTCTTGAGCCAAACCCGGCACGGTTTGAGGCTTCAGTACACAGCTCCCTGGACTTGAAACACTTCACAGCTGGTAAGCACTAACAGCGAACTTGGGTGATACCTCTTAGGCATCCCGCTATGGCTCTGGCGAAAGCAAACAGGCTTGAGTCACTTTACAAACACTCCAAGCGTCCACAAAGCTCACTCCGAGGTCCGGACGGTACGATCGAAAGGCGGACCGACCGACCGACCAACAAAAAGGGGTTTCGAAAACATGCAGAATGGTTTCGATCCATGCTTTCACCATGCCAAAAGAAAACGCACTCACGTGACATGCAAAAGGCTGTGCGAAACTTTCCAAAAATAAGTTCAAGTGCTTCCACTGCCAGCTGGGAACCTTGGGAGGTCACATAAATCAACTCCTATGGAACTTTCACGCGGGAATCGGCGTGAGTCGTTTTGAGGCTCTTTGCCACAGTTGCTCAGTCTGCCTGTAATGGGGGTTGGTTCACCACTCTTTGGGTCCGTAGGGCTGACACCGATTTTCCAGAGCTCGTTCTTCGAGAGCGGGCATGCCTTTGCCGGGTGCAGGTTGCGACGTATGTCAGTCTCACCTTGTCGCTTTGCATCTGGCAGGCTGAGATTAGCCAGTGTCGTGGCTGCTCGCGGCGCTTGGCCGGAGCCTGAGACCTGCTCCTATCTTTGATTTTGGCTCGTTCAGTATGTGGTAGAGGAGGGACTATCTCTGTCTCTGCCGCGTGTGACCCGTCTATGGCAGCCTCTGGAGAGCGAAGCCGGCGGTTGGAGGAAGACGCCCTGCGGGCCTTCGTCATGCATGGATTTGGCCACCATGGGCTCTCAGTAATCCAGTGGGGCTTCTCTAGCCGCCTTATTGGTTATTACGATCCTGCCCGTCCGGGCCAGGAGCTGGGCCTGGAGCACTTTCCACATCCCCGGACTGGGACTGTCCCTTCATAGCGTGACGGATGATGTACAAGTGGTTGCTATGCCTCCGGAGAACATGCGCCAGTGGCACCGGGCCCTCAAGTCCTTCTTTTTGCGCAAGGAGTACGGAATGGCAGCACTACTGGAGCGCTGCCGGCGAACGGTGCGGACTTGGAGTCGGCGGTGTGGACCGTCCGGGATGACGGATGGTTGGACGACCACCCCTTGACGTGGGCATTCGGCGGGACACTGGTGCGCTACGGGTCTTACTCCACGCACGCATGTCGCCCAATACTGTGGTGGGTACCAACCTGCCACTGTTTACGGCCGCGGAGGTTGGGCGCTCCAGCCATCCTCCTCGAGTGGAAGGCCGAGATCATGACCCTCGAGGGGAAGGCCGAGGTCAATGCTCGTCTGCCGAGTGACACGACGCCTCTATTCGCAGCGGTTGTCGTGCAGTCCCCGGCTTGTGTGCGATTGCTTCTGCAATCCNCCTCTATTCGCAGCGGTTGTCGTGCAGTCCCCGGCTTGTGTGCGATTGCTTCTGCAATCCGGAGCGCGGGCAGATGTGCACCCGCTGGGTTTTTTGGGCTACATCCAGATTCGTCCCAGGACTGCCCTTTCCGACCATTGAGATTGTGAGCATGCTTCTCTCGACGCCTGAGGCCAACCATCCCGTGGTTCCGTGCCGGGATATTTTTGAGCTGGTCGCTCCCACCACTCGGGACCCCGGAGATATACCAGCTGCCTACCGCTGGGCGAACCTGCCATGACAGGAGCATATCGGTCGCACGCAGAGCGCTGCAAGACCGCAGCGAGAACTGTGCGTGCGGTAGGTCCTGGTCCCCGGCCTACCTCAGACTTACCTGAACTCAGCATGCGGGGGAGAGGCACCTGTATCACGGCTCACTCAGAGCGCCACAGCTAAGGCTCAGTGCGTCCTCCCAATGCCGCCTGGGTCAGGGACAAGACAGCCTATGGACAAGAGACAGNCTCAGAGCGCCACAGCTAAGGCTCAGTGCGTCCTCCCAATGCCGCCTGGGTCAGGGACAAGACAGCCTATGGACAAGAGACAGCTCGATGCAGTGAGCGGACGGTGATGGGAGCAAGCCCATCAGTCGCCTACGACACCTGCGAGCCTCGTGTCGAGGCGGCCGGCCATGTAACGGGGCTTTTGCGGTCGGAGCTCCCGTCTGCAAGTACAGTAAAGCAAAACCTAGCAGGGAAGAGGGGCTTCCAAGCCACTCGTGGCGTTAGCCAGCGGCTGCCACAATGATCGCAGCGCCGCATGCACCGGGAAGGCGCTTTAAAAAATTTGGCACAATGCCAGTCATGCGGTCCCGGCTGTGCTTGTTCCTCGGGGACGCAAGCGCACGACAAGGGCTAGGGCTGGCGTCCTGTATCCAATGGCGTCAGCGCCTGAGGCCCTTCCAACTGGGCACACTGGGACCTGGAAGTCTGGGACGGGCCGAGGCCTGGTCTCGCCGTGCCCGCAGTTCTTGTTGCATTCGCTGTAGCGCTCTGTGCGCGCATCGGTGCCTGTGCTCCTGTTCAGCAGTCTCGGCTCAACTGGTAGGCAGCTGGTATCTCTCCGGCGTGCCGCATTTGCCTGGAGTCCTACCCACCCTTGCCCTATCGCCAACGCATGAAGCGGCCAATGCCCCTCGCAGGCGCACGCGTGCTGCCAAGGCACCTTTCTTCCGGCGCCTGATGCCCCTCCACTCATGGGCACCTTGGATGCAGACGATGGGGGCGTTGCTCGCGAGGTAGCTAGTTGGACAGAGTCACCTGCCCTTGGCTCACATCTGAATCTTCAAGGTTGAGGCACATGCCCAGTACATCAAACTCATGCGAAAAGGGCCGGCCCTTCGCACCGGTCTTAGCATGCTGCCATCCCGAAGCGTCAAGAAATGCACTCACAGTGGCGTCCGCATTCTCTGCGCTGGCCGTCGGAGACACCAATGGAAAGTCGTCGTAGAAGACCCCCGAAGGGATCCAAAGTAAGCGGTTGATCAGGTACCAAAGGGCTCTGGACACTCGATTGAATGCGTACACTGCTGCCGTACTCCCGAACATGAGAGAGTTGGACACATATAGCGCATCGCGCCCCTCTGCATCTCTCACAGCAATGACCGCAAGGGGGCGGTGTGCCGGGTGAATGGCTAGTTGCTTATACGCCTTACTCAAGTCCAAGCACTTGCCCTGCCAAGAGCATGCAGAAGCATGGGCTCGTCCTCCGCTGACCTCCTTGGCAACATGCAAGGCCATGGAGGCAATGTAGTCTGAGTCCTGAAGGCGAAGATGAATACTGGAACTGTAGCCAGCGTTGAGTTGTGCTTCCAAGCAGTTGTCAATGGGACGCGGTTTCTGCTCCGAACCTTGAATGAGCACAAAACGTCTGATCACAGACCACTCTTTAGTGTCTAACAAATCGGAAACCTTATCCCTATCATAAAAAGGACCCTCAAGAAAACCTAAGGAAACCTCCTGGTCGGTGGCCTCTTGCAAAATGCGGGCCTCCTCAGGGTCAACCCTCTCACGCTTGTTCAAGAGAGCTTCGCGTCTGTCAGCTGCAGTCGACAAGAGTTCGCCTTCCGAAATGAAGGCTGGCACAAACTTATAGTCATAGCACTCGGGACGTTCTGAAGTGCCCACCAAGCGAACCCCTTCCTTCAAGAAAGCAATTACTCCCAAGTCATCATAATTCTCAGCCTTCAACAAAGCCTCAAAAGCCAAAATAGCCTTGCCCCTCATAACCTTGACTACTGAAGGGCTCATCGTCTGATGCATTGCTGATTCCGCCTCACTGTGGCGCTTCACCTCCTGTCTTACTTTCGCAAGTGCAAGGTTACGCTTGAGGGCAATGAGCTTGGGATCCTTTGTCAAGTTTTCTCGCAACGCTGTTAAAGTGGCCTTCTCAAGCGGGTTTGCGGAGTCAACTGGATGGGATACCTTCTTTGCTTCTGAAACAAACTGCTCTGGAGTTCGGTAAACCCCAACCTTAACTCAGGTCTCATGACTGCCTGGGGCCTCCGGGATGGGCCCTCCCAGAGGGGTGCTACCAGGCGGCAGGAGATGCTTAGAGGCCAGCTCAGTACTGGGAGCCTCCGGGATGGGCCCTCCCAGAGGGGTGCTACCAGGCTGAAGGGCACTACCAGGCGGCAGGAGATGCTTACTGGGCCTACTAGAAGAAGAAGCTCGCACCTCACAATTACCAGGCGGCAGGAGATGCTTACTGGGCCTACTAGAAGAAGAAGCTCGCACCTCACAACCCCCGATGCCTGAACGTAAGAGCTTCAAGTGCTTCTGCGCCTTGAACTGCGAAGCAGGAATGCAAAGGACGGAACTGTACTCAGAAACCAGAGGCCGGTGACGCTTGGACGGTCGGCCCAACATAGCCAAAGACAGGTCCTTAGTTGTGGGCCGGCGGGTCAGAGCAAGCCCAGCTGCCAAAGCGCGGCGAGCCAAACAAGCAGCATAACGCTGCGAAAACAAAGCAGGGTAGGCGGCCTCATCTTTGGTAGCGTATCGCACAGAGCCACACTCAACAATCTGTCCCCACGGCTTGTGAGGGTGGTTACCAGGGCACAGAGCGTGGAGAGCATCGAAGCATGCTGAAGTTGCAAGTAATTTGGTTCGCTTGGGCCTGGACCCACCGTGACAGCACAAATCGAAGAAAATTTCACTGAGCTTGGGAAGAAGTTGGTCGGCAGGGTTCGAAGGTTCAAAAGACCGAAGAACATCCCAAACAAAGCTGTTGACAGGATTCTCTAGGCTGACCACAATCCCTCGTTGAACGCAAGCCAGCAAAACCCTATAAGAAAAGGCATAAAGGCAATTGGCCACACGAACACGGTTTGCGTCAGTCGACTCCGGCTGGAGCCATGGCAAGCCCAAAGGATGCTCCTTGCTTCGTAGAGGTTGAGGGCCAGCTGCTCCATTCATCAACGGCCTTCCCCTCGCCCGGCTGCTCGTGCCACAAGGCACACCCAAATGGATTGCAAAGGGCTTATGCTTATCAAGGAATCCCAAAACCAAGACTGCCCGCTCGCTGTAGACAGATCAAGCTGCAAATGCGGTACCTGGGAATCGCAATGATGATGATCAAAGCTGTGCACATCAAAGCCTTCCTGGCATAAAGCTCGGGACCAAGAGCCTTTGCCAGCAAAAATTTCAAACACTATAGGCGGTCTTTCCCCCAACTGGGAAGTTTGCAATGGTTGAGGTACCTCGGGCGGCAAAACAAACCCAAGGTCGTGGGCCATCAAGACCTGAGAATGATCTAACATATCAAGCTGTTGCACAACCCAAGTCACTAATATCACTCGGCGACCCTGCCACGGCTCAGTTTCATGATACAAAGACCAGGCATCGAAAATTAGGGGCTCGGCACCAAGCTCACGTACAGTTCCCGGAAGCTCGCGCGAACCCAAAACACGAATGTCATCGCCTGGGCCTTCAATCCAAAGGCCTCCATTCTTGAAATTGCTCAATCGAAAAACTGCGTTGGGCCACCTGGCGTTGCGGCCATCTCTGTGCAAAGGAGTAAGGCTATCACAAAAGATGCCACACGTGGAGAAAACATGACCTGGAAGACGCTCCTGTACAAAGCGGGTCATGACACGACTTGCAAAAGGAAACTCAGAACACTCCTTACGCAACCCACGGAAACCCCCTTGGGCGTAACAGCCGGTCACGAAGGCTTGCCTAACCTCCCTTGACCCCCGCTGAATTTCTCCCACAGGAAGCAAATCAAACAAGGTCACAAGGTCATCACTAGAAAGTGGGCTCGACTTAGTCAAACGAGTCTGGGCCCAAGCCTCGGGATTCGAAGAAGCAAGCTCCCCCGTTTGCAAAAGGTCCTCACTGCACCCCCCAGAGTCGGACGACCCCTCTGGCGGGAACCTTCAAGCACCAGCCTTGGGGCACTTGACATAGGAGTGGTTTCCGAAGCAGCCCTTCTTCCAGCACTTGTGATAGCCCTTCATGCATCTGCCCTGTTTGCATGCGTTCTTGCATCCATGGGTGTTGAATGCAAAACACAGCGGCTTATTAGAATCATCCTTGGTAACACAACCCTCAGGTAGGTCAAGGGATGGCTTAGCACCGCCAATCTTACCCTTGTTGCCCTTGTCCTTTCCCTTCCGGCCCTTGCCCTCTCCCTTGGCAGGAGCCCACGGTGATGGCGGAAAGGTTGGGGCTTGCAGAGGCGCTAAATATTGCATGATTTCCGGGCTTCGAGACAATCGTTGAACCTCAGCATCCAAAGCTGGCGCAGCGCCAGCTGAAGCAGTCAAGCGTCCCATAAGGTTGTTGCTGGCAAGAATAAACATCTGCTTATCAGCCTCAATGATCTGGCTGAGCTGCACTCCCTGAAAACCCTTCGGCTGGGTCCTCTGAAGCACTGAAAACAAAAATTGCACGTGCTCCTCCAATACCCTGAAGCTTGCCAAATTTGCCTGATCATAGGCCAAAGATCTGCGGCTCCAAGCTTGTCGAAGTCTCATCTCAGAAGAAACGTCGCACGAAAGATCTGCGGATTTAGTTGAAACCTTCAAGTTGTTTTCAGCATCAATGTTTATGCTGTTGTCACGCTTCAAACACTGGGCCTCCTGGGCTCTGCTAATCCACTTGCTGGGCACATGATACTGCAAAACACCGGTTTCAAGCATCTCCACACAAAGATCCACGCAGGAGTTGGCTGGTCGAGTCTCAGGCGTAAAAACCAAACCCGCTAGNTGCAAAACACCGGTTTCAAGCATCTCCACACAAAGATCCACGCAGGAGTTGGCTGGTCGAGTCTCAGGCGTAAAAACCAAACCCGCTAGGGTCCTCTCCTGCCTAGCCTGTCTATCCAACCTCTCAGCAGCAGCAAGCTTCTTAGGGTGACCCTCAACACTAGGTTCAATCCTCGCACGAACCTCCTCGATTGCCATGCTGACAGCCTCGAAGAGCAGCCTGCGCAATGGAAGCCAGACACTCTCATGCCCAAGCCATCAATCCAATTGTCCACTGCCTCATCGGTGAGGGTGTCGGGGTAGCCGAAACGGCAAATGCCAATCGTCCAAACGTGTTGAAGTGATTTGTCAACAATCCCGCAAGAGTGTCCTCGGTCAATCCGATCTTCCTTGCACGATCCGTGAAAGCTGCCTCCGAGTCAAGATTCGCAGAGGCCATGTTGTCAATCGTACAGCGTATCAATAGATCTCATGTAACATGAGAAAGTAAAACATCTGGGTCCAACCTCGCTGATTAAAATCCTTCAAACATTTCTATGGCTGCAAAGTAAACTCCAAACTTGCTCACATTGCGACTTTGCTGGAGCCCAGGGCCATTGGACTTGCTCACACACAGCCCACCCTTGCGTATCTCTCCCAGATCCCCTCTCTCGGGCGCCATCTCCCAGGCACCCCGGGATTGCCTATTGGTCCACTCAGCACATGTGCGCATACTCATCCGCCCGTCTTCCGAAGGCCCCTTCCAGGCCTCGGGGCGCTTGGGCAGCAGCTCTTGTTTCTGATGCCGCAGCTCANTCCACTCAGCACATGTGCGCATACTCATCCGCCCGTCTTCCGAAGGCCCCTTCCAGGCCTCGGGGCGCTTGGGCAGCAGCTCTTGTTTCTGATGCCGCAGCTCACTCATCCATAGCCCGTGTACACTGCAAGCACACATCAGGGTCGTCGGTCCCCACTCCGGCATACCTGGAGTAGCGTGGGGTACATCTCCGACCACAGTAAAAGAAATCAGCATCTCGCTTTGTTACTCGATACGGACTTTGTTACACTTAGGCCGTAGATCTTTACTCGACCTCAGCGAAAGGCGCCCTCACTGCAGGTAGCCCCGGAAGCTCAAAAGGTGCATCATCACCCCCGCGTGAAGCTGACTCATCTGTCTCGCCCTCTGACGCTGCTGCCGGCTCAGCATCGCCATCATCTCTTGGCCCGCGCATCACACCTGGCTCCTCGCCTGGCACATCCAAGGAGTCGGCCACCTGTAGCACACGATCAGCTGGTGATAAATCTGGATTGAAAAGTTCATTGCGAATGGAGCGGTACAGCGCAAGCACCTTGCCAATCAAAGTCGTATAAGCCTCACGGCTATACGTCACCATACTTTTAACTCCCGGCTGGATATGGTGGCCGAGCAGCAGGCGTTCTGCTTTGCTCATACGAACCACCGTGGATCGCGAAACCCAAGTTAATAGAGTGACCTTGAGGGAGTGTGTGCCAACGATTTGCCCATCTCCCACTGAGCCCTCAAGCCACTCGGCAAGGTAAGCTGCCGCCTCAGCAGCACCCATTGGGCTCGTGCCCCACTCATCAAGTCGTAATGAGCGAGTCGGGAGCGCAAAGCCCTCCGATCCTTGCCCGAAGGTTAAGCCACACTCCCTCCTGGCTTCAATCCACAAACGTCCCCAGGCACACTCGGTCAAGCCTTGTGCCAAAGCAGCATACGGTGCGAAGCGACTCTTCGCCTCCTTGCTCAAAGAAGTTTTGCTACCCAGGGCATCACCAAAAATAATCTGACTCTCTCCAGAGCCCTTGAGCTCCACAAGCTTCAGGCGCTGAGAATCTTTCCATCGACAAACACCATGAATGCAAAACAAGATCTGCCCAAGGATGCACTGGCCCACAGGCCCGAGCTTTACCATGGTCTCCTCCAAGAGACGTACCTGAGCAGTTGTAAGGGGGTCGCGTTGTTGCAAAGGCGACTTGGTGAGGTAACAGGAGTGCGCCACTCCCTTGCAGCGCGCCGAGATCACCACCTCCAAATCCAAGTATAGAAATCGAGCAATGCTATGCAGAAAGTGCAGGCTCTCAATGATGTGCGAAGGGGCGGTGGCACTGCAACCCTCATTCCGCAAAACAGTCAAAGCAGTGTAAAGTTCATCTTCGGTCATGCGCCACGGCGAAGCCACACCTTGCCTATACAATTGTACCACAAGCCAGAGTGCCAGCCGCCTTCGAGCTGAAAGCATCGCAGAAGCTGGCTGAAATTAGGTCCTCTGCTTCAAGAGCACCAGTTTTCTGAACCAATCCTTTGCCTAATGCCGTGGCCAGCGGATCAAGGAGAACCACTGCAGTTTCTTCAAAGCGAAGTTCCGCTCATCCTCCTCACTCTTCTGAACCCGGACCCCTTTGAGCCTCCTCTCAATGGTCCACGGTATTTCTGTTTCCCCTCCAAAGCTCTCTGCCGGCTGAGGCTGATTCAAGGTTTCACGCACACCAACAGACGGGACAAAACGCTGCCCAGCATGCACAAAGGACTTGTATGATGGTCTGCAGAAAACAGGATGATTCTCCCAGGCCTGCTTCGGTCGCTCCAGCCGAAGCCTCTTGAAAGAAGATTCAGCTGCCAATCAGAAACTGGTGGTCCTGCTGCCAGGGGTGCTCCAGGTTCATTGTACTCGGAACCACCAGCTTGAGAAGCCGAGCTCCGCTGAACACCAAAGCCAGAAAAGAAGGGTGGAGCCTCTGGCTCCTCTTCCCTTACTTCTCCATACCATTCTGCTTCATCCACCAAAGAACCATCACCATATAGAAATCTGTCTAAATGCTCATCAAAATCATCTGCATGAGTACTAGCTGCAGCATGCTGTGGAGACGAAGGAGGCCCTACACCCCCGATGCTTGCAGACTCCGAGTGCTGCACAAGATGCCAAGGCCCGCTGCTAGGACCGTCGTCCTCTGAGAGGCCCCCTTGAGTCAACTTCTCAAGGGCCTTGAGAAGCCATAAGTCTCACAGTCCCTGCTGCACAGCAAAAAGGAGCAGCAATCGACGAAAGCCTGTATTCAGGTACCACGAGACAGCAAGCAAGGACAAGCGGTCGCGAGGCTCGAGCAAGTTCCAGAGGCAGGTCAAAGCTCGGCGGTCCTCCTCCTCTTGAAAAAGGCCTTCAAGGTCGACAAGGTCTCCCTCCATGGCTAGACCCACCTCTACAGGCTTTCAAGAAAATTTTTCTCTCACCCTTGAGTTGCGCGCGCGGCCATGAATTCTTAAAGCAACTCCGTTCCATGCTCAGCACAAGGAAAAATTTTCACAACTCAGAATGTTCAAAACTCAGCCATCGGTTTCTAAACCATGTAAAACAAAACAGGCATCATGAGCACCAGAAAACCCGCACTCTCCCCGCGCTGACCACCCAACGAAAGAAAGACTAGTCGGCACGCCGAAGACGCCCCTCCGTAGCCGGGTCAAGCAGGGGCATGTAGCCCTTATCGGCCTCGACATCACTACCTCTGGTAGCGCATCAAGTTCGGCAAGCAGGTGGTCGTAGGCATGTCCCTTATCTCCGAAGAAACCTGCCGGTGCATTCCGTAACCATACGAACTTCCCTCGTTGGACTGATGGNNNCAAGGGCACAAGGCGTCCCTGTCGTGATGTAACAGAAAGACGCGGTAAGGTGTCCCCAGGAGGGCTGAAAAAACCCAATCCGGCATTCCCAGGGCGCCAAGTGCGACAGTACTGCGTATGGAGCTGGGTCATCCGTGCAGGAAAAACGACAACGGACATCGGCTGTGGATCCCAAAGTCTTTGTGTTTGCACCCAAAAAAAGGCTGGCAGCAAACATTCCGCACAACAAGTTTTTTGACAAGGCTGCACAGGCAAAAACGAATCAATCTTGTATTTCTTACCTTCAGGTGAGTTCTCAAGTTCTCTCCATCTCGTCCACTCCCAGCTCGCCCGAGCGGCTCCCACAGGCGGTGCAAAAACTGCCAGTAACGTCTCCGTAAAACTACCAGCCGAGAAAACCTTCCAAACGGAAGGGGGCCGGGATTTGAGCAGCCATAGTAAAACAGTGCGGAAACACAGACCGGATGGGGCTGTTTGGAGGTGCGAGTCCGCAGGCGTTGTTTGCGTCCGAAAGGCCTCCGTCGCGGCAGGCCCAGCGGGGCCTTTGACCTCTAGCTAGCCGCAGCCTCTGTACCGGCGAGGTAAGAGCAGCAAACTGACATGACGTCCAGCCATGGGCAGCGGGACGCTCCAGAGCATCACTATAGACGAGCTCCAAGGCAGCTCGTGGGGCCATAGCACTGTGGCGTGCACTTGATCAGCCATTTTGGTGCGATCCCGGGCCTTCTCACCGCGGCTCCCTGTGCAGAAAATATGGACGGTGCTCGGGGCCTCAGGAACCATGGCTGGCGAGGAGCCGGAATGTGCCAAAAATGAGAGGGCCCACCGCCGCAAAATAATTCGAGGTTGGCAATTCATCGCTCACGTCCACAGTTGTGATGGGTGCAGACGGCAGAAAACCAGGAGGCAACGTGGCAAGGCCCACAGCCCACTGCGAGCCCAGTGCACGCAGCCGAAGGACCATCCAGCCACGTTGCTGCGCCGACAAGCAGGGTGGTGCCCTGGAGAACGGAAGGGTGCGGCGGGCACCTAAACCCTGGAAGGATCGCGGAGCGTGCACATGGAAGCCAGGCGCCCCGAGGAGGTCATGCTTGTCGGTTGCCCACGAAGGGGAGCGCCGCTGCCATCCCCAAAGGGATTCCACAATGGTGGGATGGCTCGAGGACCATCCAGTTCCTGCGCCGAGCCTTGCCCGTGGAGCCGTACCCATGGACAAAGGCAGGTCCTGTCCACACCAGCATCCTTGGACAGGGTTTTGGACATCATCAGCCCTGGTCCCGTCAGGCAGCAGACCAGGCAGGAAGGCTGACCAAGAGCAAAGGAATTCTCAGCACGCAGGGCTGCGCGGAGAGAAGCCGAGAGCAAGCAGCAGCGTTGCAGCTTGGCCAGGCAAAGGCAACAACCTCCGCCGCCCAACAATGAAGAAAGGGACCGGAAATCCCATGGCGATTCCGGAGGCCACGAGTGTGGTGAAGGCGGCATCCAAAGCATTGGTACAGGCCTCCACATAGTTCCGTTCTTTGGCAGGCGAGGGATGCGGCAAGAAGACTGTTAGCCTGGAGTTTTTTTGGGTGCAGCTTTTGAGTTTGGAGTTTTAGGTTGGGTTGGTTTGAGTTCACGTAGGTTTATAAAAGCCCCCAAAACCCCCCAAAAAAACCCCCCAAAAACCCCAAAAAAAAAAAAAAACCAAAACCCCCCCCAAAACCCCCCCCAAAAACCCCCCCCCAAACCCCCCA
>BGNK01004454.1:0-7500 GCA_003297005.1 Symbiodinium sp. clade A Y106
CCCACCAATGTACCGCACCAGCACGTGAAGAAAAGAAAGACAAAACAAAAGTCGCATTCGTATGGACGTCATCACCCCTCCACCCCCCCAAACAGAGCTGAAAGAGAAATGCAAGTCCAAGCCGGCATGTGCAGAAAGTCGAGAGTCGGCAAAAAAACTGTAAAAACCGATGCAGAATGACACACACAGGAAAACACCGAAAACAACGATGCGAAATGCAGAGGTCAGCACGTTTTTGCACAGTGCAGCCCGGCGGCTGGGACACTTTTTTGCTATAAAACACCGCAAAAACCGATGCGAAAGCAAAACAAAGTTCAATTACGGGCGAAGTACGTGCCAAAAAGTGAGTTTCAGCACATGCCATCAAAGGAATCGCACCACCCCGCGCGGCGGCAGACGCAACGGCTGCCACCAACAACAACACAACGAACAACAGCAACATCAACAGCTGCAGGTATAGCTACAGCTACAACAACAACTACTATTATTACTACTACTCCTACTATTACTACTACTACTACTACTACTACTACTACTATTACTACTACTACTACTGCTGCTACTACTACTACTACTACTACTACTACTGCTACTGCCACTGCGACTGCTACTGCTACTGCCACTGCCACTGCCGCTGTCACTGCCACTGCCACTGCCATTGCTACTACAACAACAACTACTACTACGACCTCCTACACTACTACTACTACCTACTACCACCTACTACTGCCTACTACTACCTACTACTACCTACTACTACCTACTACGACCTACTACGACCTACTACGACCTACTACGACCTACTACGACCTACTACGACCTACTACGACCTACTACTACTACCACTACCACTACCACTACCACTACCACTACGACTACTACTACTACTACTCTTCCTACTCCTCCTACTCCTATTACTCCCACTATTCCTACTACTCCTACTATTCCCACTACTCCTACTTACTAGTCCTGCTCTTGCTTCTGCTCCCTGCTCCTGCTCCTGCTACTGCTCACGCCAACTGCTACTATGGTACGAATACCACGACGACGACTACCACGACGACGACTACTTCTGTGACTACGATTACGTCTGTTGGCGATCCTCTACTTGTCCTTGGGTTCCGACTCCGTCTGGTGCTGCTATTGCTGCTGCTGGTACTGCTGTTTTTGCTCGTGCTCGCTAATTAGCAATGCTACGCCTCCTCCGCTGCCCGGCTCCTACTGTTGCTTCTGGTGCTACTGGCGCCTCCGCTACTTCCAGTGCAACTACTGCTGCAAAATTTGAAACGGTGAAAGTGATAACCCGGTGCCCAGTCAGCAGCCTGGGCGCTCTTCCGCAGCCTGCGTTGTGCCTTTGCTGTCAAATATAGAGCCTCCGGGGGAAATGTTGCAAGAAGAATGCAGAAGTTAACCTCGGAGATGTTTAGCATATGGCCTGGAACTGGACGTTAGATGTTGTTTTCTTGTGTCTCCGCATCACTGGACAGATTTTATGAACACCCGTTTGTGTTTGCAACATAGCTCCGCTCTGAAACGGTGGGAAGCCGGAACGGCTAAGGTGTGTAAGGTTTTGGCATCGAGCTCGAAGCTTCGCATTCCCAGACACGACAAGCTCTTCGCAAGCAAGTGACAACACCAGGATTTGGAATCTGCTTCCAGCCAGGATTGGCCTGGATGTGCCCCACTCGGGCTTTTCGGCGACTGCACCTCGGTTTGGCCACTTGAGGCAGTCGAAAGTGAAATGGCCCCAATCAAGACATGTCGCGCAGTGCTGGAACGGGACCAGTACTGGTCCCTTGATACATTCATAACCCTGGCCGCGTGCACCTAGATTCGTGAAGGGCTCAGATCCTTCTGGAGCCGATCTCAACATGAAGCATGTCGGCAAGCCAAAGCACACAGGAACCGGGTCTCATTGAATAAGACCAGGCGAAGGCAGCAGAAAAGACGGCACCCAATCGTGAAGCCTAAAACTTTGGATCAGTTTTTACGTTTTCGTCGGCCTTCCCGCTTTGGGCATTTCGTTGGGTTTTGCCCAACCCTAGAATCGCATCTCTCCCAGCTGCTGCTTGAATGACTCAAATCGTACACTGGTTTCAAACCTTCTGGGTTTGTGAGGCCTAGAGCATTGAGTCGCCATCAGTTGTCGGCTCAAGACCCAGAATCACGTTCTTCATGTCCTCTTGACGTTGAGGTCTTTCTAGTCAAATGGGTTCCTAAGCTACAGTACAGGTTCTCGTGGCTTGAACATTTAGCGAGCCTGTCCGTGCTAGTTACGTTGCGGCACACCCGAAAGTGTTTCATCAATCTCTAGGTTCCACCACGAAACAACAGAGGAACGACCTGCAGAATCAGACCACAATATGGTCACCCCTGTAGCACCAACAGGAACCCTCAACCCAATCTCGTGTCGTTGTGAAATCCTAAACTCGAAATCTTCTGGTGCAAAGTCGTCTGTCGGCCTAGAAACCCCTGTCACCGGTGCTGGTAGCGTTGGCGGTCCTTCTTCGAATGTTGGAAATCCCAAGACTGGAACCACGACTCCACGAGTTCGAAAACATTTTGAATTTCTACTCCAACTCAAAGCTCTGAAAGTCCGTCCCAGGCTGTCCCTCCAACGGAGGTGCGATGCTGGGCTGCTGTCCCGACCCCCGCAGTTCACGGAAGAGGGATGGAAGATGATGGAAGCTGGTTTTCCGAGCGCCAGGAGGTGTCAGGCTTCGGGAAATGAGAAGTGACCTCGTTGCCCAAACCTTCATACGAGAGTCCAAGGTAGCGCGCCGGGGCGTCGTCTAGCACTGCTGCAGATGGAGAGGACGCGGTTTAGGTTGCAGGCTTCTAGTGTTGAATGACTGAGAAAGACTCCATCCTTCAGAGATGGAGATATTTTCGCAAATTGTGCTGGTGCGTTTGAACGATGTTTTCCAACGGCTAGATTCCGGCTAGATAAGTTTTTTCATGAATGTGGGCATTAATTTCATTGTTTACATGCATGCACCAAGTCTTTCTGCGGTAGCCCTTTGACCTTCTTAGGGAATCCCGAACCTCGGGTTCAGGGCGGACGATCCGGTCAGGAAGGGTGTCACAATCGATGACACCACTCTCCAGTTCCTCGGATGCGTTGATAGGGTGTAGGGAAACAGAGCCCCATCGTTGACACAATCCGAAATGCAGATGCCAATATGATCAAGACAAGGTCATGAGATGTACTCGGTGCATAATGCTGCAGCCAAGATGTGAAGGAAGGGGATCCGCAGCGGATGCAAGCCTTGCAAATTGAGCTCGTAAAAGTTTTCAACATTTGCGCATAGGACAGCAAAAGGGAGGAGCTTGCCGAGGCTGTAATTAGCCTGGACATGCTCCTTCGACAGTAGATATTTTGGCGAAGCTGACTGCACCATAGTCCACTACGCCTTTTGTGCTTGTGCTTCTTGCTTACTCAAAGCATCCTAGTCTGCTAGTCATTCCCTGACTCAGCCGTCAAGCGCGAAGCTCGGATGCAAGGTATTGCGCTCGCCGCATCCCCGGTGCATGGCCAAATGCTCGTGCACCCCTGACATCGCTTCGAATCTTTCAGACCTGGAGCCTGGAAGGCAGGTGATTTAAGTTGAGCGGTAGTTTGGAGTTTGGGGCTCTGCTCTACTTGAAATACATTGGTAGTTTCTTGGCGTCTCTTCCATCTACTTCAGACCTATTGATGGTTTAAGTGGTTTCAGGTTGTAAAAGAATTCTCGGACACGTTCCGAAGCTTCATCACACCACATGTTTAACATGGCAGGACCGAAGCGTGAGTTTCTCCAACGACTGTGAGCCTATGTTATGCCACACACTAGATGGGATTGTGAGTTTGAAGCCCCTTCAACTGTAACTTGATCTCCAACGTGCCCCTAAATCCTCCTCTCGTCTTCATCTGGCTTGTACCGGGTTCGCTGATCGAAGCTGTAAGGGGTTGTGGCCCCTTTGAAACAGAATGAACGTCCCTGCACCAGAACCAAGGAACACCCAATGGCCCGTCGAGGGGAGAAAAGCTTCCTGGCAGGCTGGCACTGCATGCGCTGAAAGGGCTCGTGGATTCTAAAGTCTCGGGTCTGGCGTTGAGGGTTTAGGCATTCAACAGAATGCCCCCAGCCTGCAACATGAAAAACCGGTAAGTTGCAGGACTTGTGATGAGATGACCGTTAAGATTAAGTTCGTGGTGGTGGTGGTGGTGGTGATGGTGTCGTTTGGCTTTACACGCCACCAAAGAAGTCCGGTTGCGCGACAGGATATGTGGGTCAAGAGGATTAGGCCCGGTCGCTGTTGCGACGCACATAGTGCACCATCCCGAAAGCAAGCCCCGCGCGAACGGACGTGTGAGCATGGCTGCTGGGACAAACGCTCTCGGAACATCCGACGTGAAATGAAAGGTCAGCTGTACATCCACAGCCGTTGTCCGCAGTAGCGAAGAAGGCAACGGTCCATGACCAATCAAATCACTCGTAGACCTAGTAAAGAAGCCAAGTGCTACATAGTGAATGAATGAATGACTGAGTGAGTGAGTGAATGAATGATACCAACAGCGGCGTCCGTTTACGCGCGAGCGCAGACAAATCTCCACCGCGGGGACCAATCACTTAATCACCAATGGCCTGTCGACTCACCGTTCGCCGCAAAAGATGAATGCCTGCCCAGTCCAAGGCCGCTGACATGACCAAAATGATGCGATCACCGCCATTCCAAGAGAACGTGGCGGTGCCACGCGCGGATCCAAAGTGACAAAAGCACAGCTCAATCATCCGAAGTGTGTCGGGGCCTGAGCGTGTATCCAGAGGATCGGATATCCAAACTTGGCCTCCTCGCCAAAGCTGGAGTGGGTTCGGCGCGGGTTGATCGAGCGAGCAATGTGTACCGTCAAGGGTATGCCAGATGCGCGCATGCCAACATGAGCCGCCTAGGCACTGAGTCATGCGAACAAACAATGCTCCGCAGCAACGCAAGCATGCTGCGAGGTAGGGTTTTTTGTCCGTCTACGAGGCCGAAACCATATATCAGCGGGCTTAAGCGGAAGTGCGCATGCACATACAGTGTGGAAGGTGATCTGGCCCGCTATGGCAACTGCACATCGCCGCATGACCCCATGCACAGACTGATGACTTGCGCAATGCTTCCACTGGAGCACAAACGCGGTCCCCTCGTGACCCCAGCGTCCGCGTCGGGATACATCCCGGTGCCCTAACAATGTAAGCCAGAGTCGCGAAGGCAGCTCAGCGGCGGAAGATGCAGCATGCAATCAGTCAGCGTGAATAATGCTTAAAAACTTATAACCAGATCCACACGTCGGCCTTTCCGAAGGGGTAGATATCGTAACACTTCAGCTGTGACGTGCATTTGTACTACCGCTGATCGGGCTGCTGGCTTGATTTTGACTGGCCTCGTCGGGGCCCCACTTTGTTCGATTCAATTGGCATGCAGCCTTCGCCCCACAATGTCATCCGTCTGGCAAACCACCGCCGCTCGCATTGGGCACATCCCCAACCCCAGTCTTCCTCTCGATCGCTGGATTGCTTCTGCTTCGAGTGCATGCAGCGGGTGCGGTCACTACATCAGACGCGAGGGTTTCACTGACTTCCCAGGTCAGTGGGGAAGCAAGGAGGCACATTCCCACTCTAGGCTCCCGCGAGGTCTCTGGGAACACGGGATGCGACTGCAGGTCGCCTATCATCCTTATATACGGAGACAGAGAATTCAAGCGCTTGATTCAGCGGGTGCACCGGCGCATCCTGCGCACAGGCGGGGCGCGGTACAAAAAGTCCTGGCACGATGCCGAAACGACCTCAGCCTTGAATGTGAAACATATATGCACACGTCCTCGACAACGCATGGAGGCAAGATTGCTTACGCTAGCCAATGGCCTTAAGGTCACAGGCCATCTTAGCCAAGCTGTAGCCCCCGGCCCCCTCAACAACACGCCATATGCATGGAATGTTGGTGGACTTGGGCGGTGGCCTTTATACGACGAGATCTTCGTTCACATTCCACCATAACCCTGTAGACATACTTATGATCCAAGAGACGACATGGCGTTTCAGCCGCAGCTGGCAGACACATGAATATGTCTTTGTCCAGAGAGGCTCCTCCGATAAGGACAATTAAATGTCTCCTTGATCCGGGCTCCCTTCGGTTTGTGTTCAGTTCCACCGCCGTGCGCAACCGTGTGACGTCGTCAACTTCTATCAACCGCACCTGGCATGCAACAGATCACATACGCAGACTCCGCAGTCAAGCTATAGTACAGCTATGGATCAGTTCAGGCGCACCATCCAGACGGTCCCCTATAAGAGAAGCCTTTTAATTTGCCTGTTATAACAATGGTCGGGGACGATTTTAGCGCCTCATGCGACAGCTCTGTCGCGAACATAGGTCCACGACTTGTTCGCCGCCAAAGGTCATGCGCAAACACTATGTCCAGCTCTTCAATCGAAACGGCTCCGCAGATGAGGTCCCGGTGGTCGAGAGATTTCGCCCCAAGCGTAAGAGGCTGGAGCGCCCGATACCGCTCCCGGAGCGGTGGCGCAGGTGCTCGGATCTGGTCGGCTCTCGGCTAGCGGGTCTTGCGCTCGTCGCCTCCCGAAGGATTTTAGACCCATGAAACAAACATCGCTCCTCGCCGCGGTGCGTGACAGGTCGATCGACCTCAGATGCCTTGTGCCGCGTGTTATCTGCGCAATGCGGAAGTCCAATCGGTTCGTGCCCCTATCCCGCCTTCGCGCAGGCTGCAAATATATGTCTCGATCTTACTTCAGCCTTGATTTTGTGCTGAGTCATGTAATCGCAGAGGCCTTGGAGGAGGCAAGTATCACAGGCGCGCCCGCGGAGCTTCTACTGAATGGCTGCATCAATGCATGATCTTATATGACCTGTTCATTGACAAGCTGCACGCATGCGTTCCCGGCTGCCCTGCTATAGCCCTTTGCTTCTTCTGCGAGCTTCGTGACTTTGCTCGCGCCCCAATACCCGGCCAACAGAGGACTGGGTGTCCAGACACCTCACCATGTTCGCAGACGACTTCCATTTCGGTAAGTCGGTAAGTGCTTCCACAGCTATCATGAACTTGAACCGTGAGCTTTCAGATTGGTTTCGTCATGTCCACACTTCGCTCTCACGGTGTGAGGGTGCATGCTGCCAGCCCAGGGGATTTTATCTATCGGTCGAAAGTATGCGCGGGAGCGCTCGCTCGTCTACAGGAAGAGGGTCGTCTGTTGCACCAAAAGGGATGAATTCCTTCCACTGGTGTGCAAAGCCAACTATCTCGATGCGTTCACTGCGTATGACTGCAGCAGCCCTGACCAGAAAGAAGCGCGGGTCAGATGCAGCGGTCGTGAGAATCAAGCACCGGACCGACTGTTGAAGATAAATCGCGGAGCCCTCGCGCTCGGAGGTGCGTGGGGCGTCGCCTAAACGGTGGTCGCTATAAGCAACGGCAGCCACTGCAGCTGTCCGAGTGGTTCGTTCCACCGAGGA
>BGNK01004454.1:12822-31443 GCA_003297005.1 Symbiodinium sp. clade A Y106
GGTGTGGGTTGGGTGGTTCCCCCTGCATGTTTGGATCTGCTTGGGGTGTTTGGTAAACCCATGCTCATGATGATATTGATGATGATGATGATGACGATAATCATGATCATCATTATCACAATCATCTTAATGTTTCTTTGGTTGGTCGTCGGGTATCTTCTGCCCATGTGCCTGCTGACGATTATCGCTTTATTGACCGCGGGGGCACGATCTTTGTGACAGTTGTCGTTTTGGGGCATTTGGAATAGGGTTGCAATGGGTCAACTGTCACAGGGATCGGACCTGTCAGGGAACGCGGTCCGCGTGACTGCTGCCTTGTTTAAGACCCTCATGTCGGAGTCCTCTTTCGGAAGTGTCTACAATCACATGAGGCTCGATCCTCGTGACCGTTGATGGCTTTGGCTTTGGCACCCTCACGGGAGAGTCGCGCCCGAAAAATGTGCACTGTCACACGGATCGGGCGTCTTGGGACGCGATCCTCGTGACAGCTGTCGCTTTTGGAGCCCTCATGTGGAAAAAGTGTGCACAGTCACACAGATTCGGCTTGGGGAGGGTGGGGTGAAACACTGATGTTACACATCCAGGTGCCTGTCTGTCTCACGTATCACTTGCATGTATCCATGCCTGTTGCTCAAGGTTCTAGCAGAGTACGATCTACAGCTGTGCGCCTGTAGGAAANAAACACTGATGTTACACATCCAGGTGCCTGTCTGTCTCACGTATCACTTGCATGTATCCATGCCTGTTGCTCAAGGTTCTAGCAGAGTACGATCTACAGCTGTGCGCCTGTAGGAAAAACGGACTCCTGTGTGCCTGTGTTCCTGTACGCTTTGCGAGGGGATACACGCCCAGGTTACATTTCAACGTGGTAGCGGAGCTCCCGGGAAAATCCCCGGTGTGCTTCACACAGGTGAAGGTTGCCGGAGCTTCTCCGGTATACTTCGCGCTGGTGAAGAGAACCGGAAGAAGCAACTCCCGGGGCTCGATCCAAGGACAGCGCAATGGCTAGCCACTCTGCTGTGTCGTTCGAGCATGGCGAAGGAGAAGACGATTACCTCCAACAAGGAAGTGAATCTTACGCGACGAATCATCGTCATCTCAATGAATTACACCGTCTCTCAGCCTTCCAGCAGGTGACCACCAAAGTACCGCCATCATATGATGGACGAGGAAGTTGGTTCGCCTACGAGGATGCAATCGATGCCTGGTGCGATATCACGGAGTTAGACAATGACAAGAGAGGACCAGCTCTGCGAAACTGTGTAGAAGGAGAAGCAGCCATCCACAAGCGGCTTCTTGACCGAGAGCGTCTGAAGGACCCGAACAACGGAGTGAAGTACTTCAAGAGTTTCCTGAGGCCCCTCTTCGTGAAGGGCGCGGCCAATGTGTTCCTCTACCGCTTCCAGCAGTTCATGAACTTGCACCGCGGCAATGGAGACATGCTTCGTTGGATTACCAGATTGCAGCTCTCAATTCAGAGAATGCAAGAAGCTTGGAATGACACCTACCTCCCGATCACGGACGTGAACAACGCAGAGGTCAGAGCTTTCATCGCAGGACTTCCTGCAGAAGAGCAAGGAGATATTACTCCCGAAGAGGCGATGGAACGAGCCAACAATCGGCTCAGAGATGAACATGGCAAAGGTGGCAAAGGATCCGGAGGAAAGCGCTTCTTCAAGCGAAAGAAAGGCAGGTCAAACCTTGCCGATGATCAGACAGATGCTTGGCAAGCTGAAGGACAATGGCAGGACGGTCAATGGAATGATTAATGGGATGACTGGTCCTGGTACGAGTCCGAAGAAGCTTACGCAGCCAAAGGAAAAGGAAAGAAAGGAAAGAAGGGCAAAGGAAAAGGCAAGTATGGGAAAGACAGTGGAAAGGACGGAAAGTCCGGTTCCAAGGATGGTTCTGCCCAGCTTGCTGACTCAGCCCAAGGCGGTACCACTACTGCCACAACGTTCTACGTTGACCACATGAACCCCCTGAACTTTCTTTCATGGTCACCGATGAAGAGAAGACATCCTTCATCGCTCAGCCCCTTACGCCGACCTCGATGGTTTTGGATTTGGGATGCACAAGAGCGATGGCTTCTCGAGTGGCAGCGCAGGACCTGATTAAGTTCTGTGATCAGAATCCCGATTGTGATATTTGGTACCACATCGCTGAGACCACGTCTCAGTTCACCTTTGCGAACTCCGAGTCGACCGACCAAGTGCAACCAGAAGCTGGTTGTGTGCATGTATGACAAGGAGTACGTTTTCCAGTCCACGGAGTTTGACATCGTCGAGCAAGGGCATGTGCCAATTCTCATGTCGTTGCCACAGATGCGCAATCTCAGGTTCCAGTTTGAACTCCATCCGTACAAGGCTTTGCTTAGCAGTCCTGTACTGGGTATTTGGGATGTGAAGCTCAAGGTTGCACCGAGCTCTCACCTTGTACTTGACCTTCTTGATCTTAGCCGTCTTATGTGGAACGTTCGTTTCGACAAGCATAAGAAGTCAAGCTTCCTCACCTACCTCACCCATTACGAGTATGGGTTCCATCAGAAGACTCCGGGAAGCTCTTCACTAGAAGAGGTACCCAAAGAGTTCGCTTTGGCAACTGATGTTGAGTGGGTGATCGATGAAGCGAATATGGAGTTGATTCGCGTTCACAAGCAGATGAGGAAGGCAATGTACGAGCCCAAGGATGGACTCACGCCGATCCCATTGGAGTTCCTGGACACCAAGCGCAAGACGATCATGGACTTTCCAAAGGGCAAGAGTGTTGTGAAGGACGATGATTGGAGTTCCGGTGAGCTTCCTGCGGCCAAGGCTACTGAGTCTTGGCAGGGTAGGACGATCTTTAGGATACTTGCTGGTGGTATCGAGAGCAGGACCTCAGAAGTCTAGTGATCCTGCCAGAGGCAAGAAGGGATCACCAGATGATATCATTAGCAAAGGCAAGCCTGAAGACAGCTCAAGGAGAACAGGAGCAACCGGAAGCTCTCCGCCTGGAAAGGTACCGGTCAAACGAAGAGTACGCACCAAGGGAAGCGTTCCACTGGGAACGGGACCCAAGGTTGCTGCTCCTTCAGTCGAACCTGAAGATGATCCGGATCTTCAAGACATCGATCCCTCTCTTCCGGGAGATGCGGAAGAGTTTCCAAGAGGAGCCCCAGATGTCTCTTCGCTAGAACCTAGGAGGATTGCGCTTCCGTTGCCAGGCCAAGAGGTTTCAAAAGCCTCTCTGCAGTACCAACGCATGTTAGAAAAGCTGAACAACGATGTTGAGTTGTACAAGTTGCATGTGAAGCGTTACCACATGAGTCCAGCTCAATTTCGTCGAAAGACCAGCATGCTTGGGCTGCAGGAGAGATCTACGACAAGTACGACCGCACGCACCTCAGTGCCAATGCCTCCGCGGCCCGAGACTCTGGGAGCTTTTCGTCAGTGGACTGAAGAGAACAACTGCATCCCGAAAGGAATTGTCGGTGATCAGGCTTTCTTCACTGATCCATTCATGGCTTACTGCAAGTTCCATGGGGTAACACCTTATATATCCGTGTGGGCCTCGCACTCGCAGTTCGGTTGTTCAAGAGAACTTGGTCGATCATGGCAAAGGCCTTGGCTGACGAGGTGGCTTGGGCAAGGAATTGTCACTTGACAGTTTCTGGCTATTCTCCCCTGGAGATAGCTACTGGAAGAAGACCACCTGACCTGTTTGATGTGGAGACAAGCACTCCAGAACAGCTCTCAGCTAATCCTTCTGATGAGGACCGTACGACTTTGGACTTGCAGCGTATTGCCATGAGAGCTCATCAAGAGGCTCGACAATCGCTAGATCTCAGAAAGGATCTTGCCCGACGGTTCATGCCGTCGGATGGTCCCTACCAGAAGTGGGATCGTGTGTTTGTTTGGCACAAAGATGAGTCAAAGAAGAAGTCTGAAGGTGTATGGGTCCGAGGAATTGTTGTGTCACAAGAAGGTGCTATGGCTCTAGTTGAAGTCCATCGCGCTGTTCTTCGGGTGAACCAGTCGAAGGTTAGGCGTGATGGCGATCCATGGCATGATGTCGCGATTCCACTCAAGTCCGATGAATCACGAAGCTCTGAACCCTCAGAGGTACGTGAGGACGTTCCGAGAGGCTCATCTCAGGATGAGGCACTCGAACGTATTGGACACAAGATCTTGGACCGTGCTTCAGCAAGGTATTGCTATGAGCATGAAATTTGTTATCGCACTCTCACTTCAGGAAAGAGCGATTTCGTTGAGATCTCGCCTCATCTCACAGGACTCACGGCTTGCACCGTTCATTCTGGTCTTGCGGCGAGTGTACCTGTGGAGTTTGGTGAATGGGATGCCAAGGATATTCAGTCTTCTATTGAATCTGCTTGGCAAGTGATCGTGGCGGCTGAGCCGAACCACCTCATCATCCACGCTGTCATTCCGGAGCCATTAGTCTCGGAAGACACAACGCGCCTTGTGGCACTTTTGTGCTGAAGCTTGTCGTTGGCAGGATGCTAGAGGACACTTTGTTACCATCATTCATCCATCACATTCCGGATTTTGGTTGTCTCAGTGTAGCCGCTCTTTGAAGTGGAGAAATGGTCTGACTTTTTCCACCTTCAAGAACAAGGGAGAACAGCAGTATGGTGAGATTTCCTTTCTCACGAACCTCTCTGAAGGATCATTGAATCGTCTCGAATCTCTCGATGAGGGATATGAGTCTCAGAAGACATTTGATCCGAGGTTCGCTGTTTTGTTGTCCAGTTGTCTTGTTGGTGATCCACGCTCTGATCTCAGACAGGCCATGCGGAAGCACTTCCAGTTCTCCCTTCAACGAAAGAGTATTCGGTGTTATCGAAGAACTCAAAAGGGAAGCTTCCTGACTCCCTTCGGTTTGTCGCTCCACAGCGTTTTGTGACATCATCGTTGGTTCAAACCCTCACTTACATTGACAATCTTCTTCCAGGTACTGAGTTGGAAGTTCACACGACTTCGTCTCCGGATGCTGCCGCTCTTCGGCCAATGCTTAAGGGAGTCCGAGTCCTGACGCTTCCGTACTTGGAGTTTGAGTATTGCAATGTCTACCGGGGGACCTATGGGAAAACCTTGCCATTGATTCATCGTCATCCTGATGCCATTGTCATCTTGTGGAACAAGGGTGATCATGATCATGTGTTTTTCCTTACGATGTCGCAACTCCTTCCTTGTCTGAAGGATATGCAAGCAACCAGTTGGTCCTTGATTGTTTTCTGGAATGAGTCGAAAGGTCCAATTGCTCGCAGGGGTCCAGATGTTGGGTTGGATTTCACGGATCAACCTGCACCTGCTCCTGAACAGCCACTGCAGCCACCAGCTGCGGGGGAAGATGTGGACTATCCAGGTTACGACGACCCACAGGGTGATATGCCTGTGGATGATGAGGATATGCCACCGCCTGCCAGTCAGCAGCCAGAGCCGGATCTTGATGATAATCCCATAGAGTTGCACACTGGTGATGATCCTCCGTTTCAGCCTCCCGGAGGCGGCGCTCAGGTGCCGGCACCGGAAGGAGCTCATGACGACTCAGACCTGGAAATGCCGTTGGATTCGGATGACCACGGAGGCGGTCCACATGGAGCGGGACCTGGCTATGGGCCGTCACCGGATGAGCCGCCAGTTTCTATGGAGTATCATGATGAGTCACCTCCTCCTGGAGGTCCTCCTGGTGCTCCTGGCGCGGTTCCTCAGTTTGCTAATCCGGATCAAGTGCTTAGTCCACCTATGCCGTGGCCGGCACCTCCTTCACAGATGGTTCCTGTTCCTATTCCGCCGCACCCGCGCTTTCCGATTCCACAGAGTTTGAGACCGCCTTCGCCTCGTAATGTGTCGCAGACCCGTGCTCGTGGCACTCATCCGGACGATAAGTCCAAGGCGAAGCCTCGTACTGTCGTGGGTCCTCCGGTTGTGTTGTTGCCTGGTCAGTCGGCTGGGAAGAAGGGTCCTGCTTCGGCAGGTGACTTTCCGGTTCCTTCGGAACCAGCTTCTTCGTTGTCTGATCCGGTTACGGTTCCGGGTTTGCCGGTGACTGAGGGGGGAATTCCCTATTCAGCAAACCCCACTCCCGGAACCCACCCCGGAACCTCCTGTGCCGGAAACGGGTGAGGACTCGGATTCGGATGCCACTGTTGACTATCGTGACAGCAGTTTGCTTGCCTTAGCCATTGGGGATGACGATGTTCTGATCCGCCTGCCTGCGGCCTTTCAGATTCCGTCGTTTGTTCCTCTTGATGGCGATGGCTTTGCGTCATGGTTGACCAAACAGGACAAGATCAAGGCTGGTACCTTGACGCCGGAAATGCAGCAAAATATGCGAAGGAAATTCGCGCTGCTAAGCTGGAAGAGTTCAAGAGTTACTTGGACAATGATGCTATCCGGCTCACCGACCGTCGCGAGCTTGGTCAGGATGTTAATTTCCTGACCCGGCGCTGGGTCTTGAAGGTGAAGGTTGACAAAAACGGTTACTTTTCCAAGTTCAAAGCCCGTTGGGTCTGTCGTGGGTTCCAGGACAAGTTTGCCTGGGATCAACAAACGGACAGTCCTACGGCGACTCGGTATGGTTTCCGTTTGGTTGCGCAGTGCGCGGCCAATAATTTTTGGGACCTTTTTCATCTTGATCTCAAGACTGCTGTCCTTCAGGGGGAACACTGCAATCTGTCATCTCGAAGTGTTGTCGTTCAGTTGCCACCAGACATCGGCCTACCGACTTGGATGGTTGGTTTGTGTCTTCGACCAGTCTATGGCTTGAACGATGCATCTCGCAGGCGGTGGAACCGACTAGACAAGTTCCTCCATTCCGTTGGCATGGAACCTACTCGAGCTGACCGATGCACTTGCTCCGAGTGACCTCAAATGGCAGCGGATAGGCCAAAAGGGGTTTCCTACTTTCAAAATTACTTCAGTTTTATAAGAGGGGTTCAGATTCGGGTTGAGGTTGACGGGTTTAGGGTAAAAGGCCAAATGGGCTTATGTTCAGGGTGATGGGTTTGGGTTGGGGCGGTGGTTTGGTTCCTGAACCCCGAAAACCTGGCAACCCTTGCTCAATCAAGGTTAACTTAAGTACCTTTCGAAGTCGAAAACCCGAAGTTTACCAGAAGCCTTAAACCTAAACCCAAATCAGGCCCTGAAGCCCTGCCCCAGCCGACAGTCCTGATTCTGCATGGAAGCAAGCGCCGCCGGGCAAAGAGAGGCCTACGAAGCAAAAAGTTGGGGTGGCCTACGGGGATGGGGGGCCTGGGGGACCTTCAGACATAAGATGTGCAATTCCAGCTATCGTGAGGGAAGCTTCGGAGGGCCCGCCAGAGCTGGACAATCATGAAACTGTTCATACGGGAACCTCTAGCTAGGGCGTCTTGGGGGTGGCCTGGGACGATCGCCCTACCGGGCGACCATCCCAGCGTCCTAGACGCGGACGCCTTGAGTCCTAGCGGACTCGCCTCGTCCTATAGCGGACGAGGTGCGACCTAACGGTCGCCTGAAAAAAACCCCAAGCTGAAGAAACCCAACCCTGGCGTGCGCCGCGTGGTGTGGAAGAAGTCGCCACCGCATGCAGAGCAAGAGGGGGGCCGGGGCTGAGGGTTGGGCTGGGGTCGGGGCTTAGGGTTGAGGGTCGGGTTATAGGGTTTGGGGTTTGGGGCCGGGGTCAGGGTTGAGGGGTTGGTTAGGTTCGGGGTTTAGAGGGAGAGGCCAGGGTAGGGCACAGGGTCTCGGGATTATTAGGTTCTGGTGGTTTGGGGCTTCGGGCCTAGGGTCTCGGACTTGAGTTTTGAGTTTGGGGCTTATATATGCTTAGGCTTTAACTCCAAGTCTGATTTTACTCGAGGTCTGAGTTTGGGGGCTGGCAGGGTTAGGTTTTATCTCGGGCTTAAGGTAGTTTGAGTTTGATTGGTTTGAGCTTGAGAGGCCTGCCAGAGTCAACCTACTTTAATCCCAAAGCCACTCAAACCCAGAAATACAAACAATGTCCCAAATGCCGACCGAGATTGTGATACATCTGAGTGTAAAACCCCATTCCAGCAAGCCAGTTACAAAAAGTAAAAAAGGATGGCACCCTGCAGCTCAGAATATAGGGCTTAGGGTTTTAAAGTCATCCAGTTGTTCGTACTCAACAAAGTATGCTCTTCTGAACAAGGCTACGGCGAATCAGTTTTTTTCAATTAGGGTTTTCCGCGCAATCACAAAAGCGCAAAGATGGTCAATACCTCGCATCATGAGCAAGCATGGGGTCAGCATCAAATGGCATCTGGTGGTCCTACTCCCACATCCCAGCAAGCCATTCGCAAAGTCTTTGTTTCCTTTAGCGAGCACAGTACTCAATTCAGGCGCCCATGGAAAAGACCACAGCCTTTGGCCTTTGCACATGCAAATATCAGCCGTCATTCAAGAAGATATATAAGAACACCCTATCACCCCTGAGAAGACCCTCAGATTGGAGAAGACCCGCAACCCACCGGTGAATGCGGAGACAGGCCCTGAAAAGAAGATGGTTGACTATGCTTGGAGACCTGTGACCGATTCGAAACTTCTTGGATTCTTGGGCAGTGTCGCGTGTAAGAAGAGAGGTTGGTTCGCTTGTGAGAACGGACATGCTCTTGTTTCTCACCGGGCCAAGGCTCTCCGTACTCCTGCACCTGTTCACCAGGTGAAGGACTATCCTTACCTCGTGTCGATGATTCCCACAAGGGCACTTGGTGGATTGTCGAGAGAGCCCATGACATGAGGCTGGATAAGGACAACAAGACCTGTTTCCTGGAAGAAGAAGCAGAAGTTCTTGTGTCTTTGTTCTTGCCCGAGAAGGCTTCGTACAAGAGTCTCTCTGAGCTCTCTCCCGAGCTGGTTGATCAACTTCTTGAACATTTCGTTGATCCAGCGCATGGAAGTTCGAGCAAAGGCCGTAAGACAGTTGGAGTGATGAGTCTTCATGTTGATGATCTCATCATCAGTGGAACATCTGAGTTCCTCACTTGGTTCCTTAAAAAGATAAGGGAACACTTCACTGTCGGTCATGAGGACAAGAACGACCTTACGTTCACAGGACAGCGTGTTCGTTGGGTTCTTGATGCACAGGGTCAAAAGAAGTACATATCGATTGATCAAAAGCTATGTGTTTCCGAGTTGGAGGAGATTGTCATACCCAAGCATCTCAAGGATGCTGATGTGTGTGATAAGGCTCTGCATACTTCCTATCGTTCCTTGCTTGGTAGCATCAACTGGCTTCAGTCGAGAACTCAATCCCAGGCGTGCTATCAGTTCTCTCGCTTGGCCTCTGCATCCGCAGCACCAACCGTCGGTCACTGTAAGGAGTTGAACAAGTTGTGTCGACAGATACGCAGTGAAGAGGTTGAGTTGCGGCGACAAGTCATCCCAGAGAGCGATGGCCATTTTTATTGCTGATCAAAGGGGCAAGAGTCGAAGAGACACCAGAGGCTCACTCGTCTTCTTCGAGTCCACCAAGATTAAAAGAACGACCCTCAGCACCACAGTCGCTGAACTTTATGCGTTGATGAAGTGCCTTGGTACTTGCCAAATGCTTCGTAGTTTGTGGAAGGACATTAGCGGTTTAGATGCTGAGATTCACATGCGTACTGACGCTAACAATCTTGTCTCTACTGCTTCTACTACTCACTCACCCGAGCAGCAGGAAACCATTCACATGATTCAAATGTTGAGAAAGGAAGCTTGCTCAGGAGCTATCGCTGACCTTCCCATGTTCGAACGGAACATTGTTTGTCTGACTGTCTTACCAAACGCAGTGCTAATCCTAGAAACCTCCTGAACTCTGTTCAAGCCGGGTGGTTGAAGGAAATCGCCCTTTTCGTTCCATGATTGAGCACAAGGCCTTTCTGAACGCCTGGCTCCGTAAGGAGTATGCGGTTTTAGGTTCAGTGCAACATGTCATGTTCATGCAGGAGCGGTTGTGAGTTGTGTGCTGCAGCAGGTGAGAGAGGTCAGTCAGTTCGTGTGCATTCATGTTTGAAGAGTTGTTGGTCTCTTTTTACATTTGTGCCTGCTTTTGCTCAAATCAGCTGGTTCAAAACTCAAGTGAGAAAGTAGCCCACAACTTCCACTTTTGTTACCAGCATGGCTGCGGCAGGACACTCTTTTTTGCGTCCGACTCTGCTCCGGTGCAGATCAACTGGACACCTAACATGGGCTGCCACATTCGTGTCTCCCTGGCTACTGGTGAACCTGAGACGCACACAAGAACAGTGCTTCCTGGGTGACCTGCCGTGTACTCCGAACAGTTGGAGATGGCGGTCGGGTCATTTATTCTCAGGCGGGAGGTCGAGTCTATCCACGCAGTGCTCCGGTAGCTTCTTTGAAGCTCAAGCCCGAGGATGTCCCGAGGCATCCTGGCCAGCAGGACGTTACGGCATACTTCCCACATGGGGAGACAGCCGTAACAAATCTCCTGGAAGGCCAGCTTGCTTTCCTGCAGCACGTTCATTCCTACGAGGAGAAACACAAGGGGTGCCGTATTCTGCAGCCTCGGCTGCTGTGGAAGTACGAGTTCCTCCGCTGCTTCTTGGGATGCCTCACTAGCGAACACCTGCAGGACTTGTCACGGGAGATCGACGAGATCAGCGGGATGAACCACAACCTCACCAGCTGGTCTGTCCGGTCCTCGAAGGCTCTCTCAGCAGCCCTTCGGCATGACCACAAGGTCAAGCTGGGCCGCTTCATGGAGGCTTCAATGGAGGACCTTCACTCTCAGACGAAGCTGCGATGTTTTGACTGGGAACCGAGGAAGTTCTTTGCTTTCCTCGCGGCCAACAGCAAGGGTCGCTTCAGCATCTGGGTTGCTCCGGTGGCGTTGACGTTCCCAGGCTCTTCGACTGGGACTTTGACATCGGCATCGGGGCTATCCAGGGGCATACTCGCGTTCCGGAAGGTGTCTCTGAGGAAGCTCTTGGAGGAGAGAAACTGACCATACAGGCTTCATCTTCCACGCTTCCCACAACAGCAGCTACAACTCCATCCGGGAAGGTGGACTTTTGCTCTCTGCTGTTCGCCACAGTGGTCAGAACAGTCGCCTGGCGATTCATTTTGTCTACGCTGGCGGCTCTATTTCTCCAGGGCCGGGCACTGCGTCAAGTGTGGGAGCTACATCTTCTATGCTCAGCTCGACTATGTCACCTTTCTACAGCATGGGCATGAACTAATGGAGTGGTATTGTCATGTTCGAGTGTTGCTCCCATGTACTTGACGCGCCACTACCGGCCTCCTCATGGGAAGGACCCCGGAGGTCTTAAGTACGAGCAGAAGCAGCAGGGAGCGAAGGTAGGCTCTTCACAGGAAGAGGGAACCTCAACAGCTTCCGCATCTGCTTCAGCTTCAGCCTCAGGAGGCTCCCCTCAGGGAGAGGTACCTGCTCGCGGCTCGGATGTTAAGACCAAAGCGATGCCCAGGAAGAAGCCCAGGACAGATGCTCAGGCAGCCGCTGATGCGTCAAAGTCGTCGGGAAGCTCCCCACATGGGGAGGTACCCACACTTGATGCTGCTTCTCTTCATCAACTGATTCGTGAAAACGAATTGCTTGAGGAGAAGACGAGGCGAGCCGAGGCCACTACGTCCGAGGGATCCAAGAGCTATGCTTACCAGTCTGGTGACACGGTGCATGGCAAGTTGGATGCATCGAAGATCCGACAGCAAGAGGAGCTCAATGAGATCCTCCGCAGGGCCAGGACAAATCCCTGGCATCTCTTCAAACCTGGTCTTCTTCGGCGAGTTGATGCGTCGGGGAACCGAATGGAGACGACATACGGAGATCCGCTTGAAGAATGCTCTTGGTGATGAGTTCACCTGGGCCAGTTGGCTTCAACACCCTCTCTCAGGATTTGGCCTCCACTTCTTCCTCAAGGCATTCGAACTTGGGAAGCTCGCGGGTAATTACCTTGTCGAGTTCAACCTCAAGCCAAAGGTTTATTCTGATGGCTATCGTGCGCCTTGGGAGAAGTATGAGCACAAGTATCCTGGCGGTCTCGCGGTTATGCTTGATGAGATCACTCGGGCGGAGAAGATGGAGTTCAGGCCACTCATTCCAGAGATTGGCTTCCCTCGACCATCTGAAGATGATCCTCGCGCACGCAGGCCAAAGGCGGATGAAGCAGACTAAGGCACCCAATGCTTTCCTCATGGAAAGGGATGTGTACCGAGAGATTGGCTATACTTGTGATGACTTCTCTTTTCTTTGCACAGTCATTACGGAGGCCTATGGTCCGAACTTCTTCAGCTACATTACTCGAAATTCATCGAACATCGAGTTGCGAAAGAAGTATCGGATAATCCCGGCGGAAGGCTACCCTCTTTACGACAGTACACTGAGGGAGCCTTTCAATGCTCCAATCATACATACTGGCCAGCCTCGAACGTGCCTTGGAGACACGGAAGGTCAGGAAAAGGACTTCAAGAGCGCTTTTGCTCGCAAGGCGAAGTCCGATCTGATCGCCTATGAGTCTTTGAGAGCTAAACGTGAGGCAGAGTTGGAAGAGCTCTACAAGCGGCCGTTCGAGGACACTGCCGTGGAGGAGTTCTTGGACCAACTTCCGAAACCTCACTCAGATTGAGGAGGTTGAGGAGCCAGTTCCAATGGACACCGCCGACACGCCAAATTACGCCAAAGGAGAACGCTGATGCCTCTGGCGTCGATGCAGGAACAGGGGACTTACCACAGGGTGAGATGCCTGGTTCTGCGAAGACGGAGACACCTGATGTGCCAATGGAGACTGAAGTTCCGGAAAGCTCTCCACAGGGAGAGGTATCTGGTATGAAGGTCGGACCAGCCGAAAGCTCTCCACAGGGAGAGGTATCGGCAACCGTTGACGAGCACATGGGTGACGCAGAGGAGGTCAAAGAGGAGCAAAGTCATGCCTCCAGACATTTCACTTGAGAAGGATGAAGGTCTCTATGACCAAGGCATCTGGGGACAGGTGGAAGCACCCTTTGACCCGAAGGCGTTCCAAGAAAGCGCTAAAAAGGCAGCCGAGAGTGCCGAGGCCGAGAACGAGAAAGCATTCATGGAGGAAGTCTCGGACAAGAAGGACCTGGTGGACACAGAGGAGTTCAAATACTTCCGGGACCTTACCTTCTACCAGAAGAAAGGGGGAGTCCTCTGCGGCTTCTTGTGGAGCAGCAGAACGGGTACTCGATGAGTGGCTTGTACCACGCCGGGATCCGTGACGACCCTGTCCAGGACTTCAATAAGTCCAGCGCATGGCGTGGCGAGTCAAGGCTGACGCTCATCCTCAGCAGAAGTACCACCTTCGTGAGGATCATTTGTTCCGGCACATGTGTCAGATGAGCCCGATCTACGAGCGTCGGCCTAATCGCTCAAAGGTCGTCTTCCACTCCGGCGACATCCGCAGCACTCTCAATGACGCGCTCATGGAGAAGGCTTCGGCTATCAAGGAGTCTGCCCTGGAAGTCCAGGAAGCTCTCCGTGGGAGAGTAAAGGAGCTTTCAGACACCGGCAACCTGGCTGCGCGCGAGGAGCTTATGAACGCTATGCTTCATTATTTCCTCGCAGCCGGTGTCGATGAAGAAGAGATCGGGGACTTATCACTTGATAAGATGCCGAATCCACAACTTCATCGTTTGGGTCTTGCTGAAGATTCACCAGTTCCAGTCTTCACGTGCAAGTCCAAGTATGCCGCTCTGATTGCCAATCTTGGCAGCTTCATTCGGGGAAGGAAGCAGACAGCGCCGTCGGCTTTCTCAGACTATCTCGATTTTGACTCCACCAGGCCGAGTAAGGGTTCCTTGATTAAGTCACTGGCCCAAAGCAAATCACAGTTATTTATGTTGTGTGAAGCTTCGGAGATCAACTCGGAGGAGCGCAGATTCCTACGGGATCGTGGGTGGATGACCCTGGCAAACGCCTATGGGGACATCCTGATCGGTTCCAGAGCCAATGATGTGGAATCTAGCATGAAGAGACTGGCAGGCTCGACACATGTCGGGGTAGCCCATGAAGCTCTTCCGTGCTCCTACATGATCGTGGAAATCATCTACGGCAAGACCCTCAAGATTGGCCTTCAAGGCAACCGTGATGACTTTCCAAAGGCCAGGCTTACGACGACCCTTACAAGAGCTGGTTCGGATAGAATCACAGTCTGCATGTTCCACCTCAACAGCCAAACAGCAGCGGCCAAGGTTGCGCTGGCGCATGAGGCATTGGGAGCCATGTATGCTGACTGTCTCCATTACCAAGTTGACTTGGTCGGAGGCGACGCCACTTTGGCACTTTACAGGGCCGCAGGGCGTAAGCAGGAGTCAATGGACATCCGGGGAGGAATGTACCAGAGTCTCTGGGACTATTCCTCGAAGCCTGGGTGAAGGCTCCACAGACTCCGTACATGTGTTTCGCACGGGTACAGCACGTTTCAGCTAACAGCCTGTGCCTCCTCAAGCAGTACGAGGATGCTCTCGGTGGCGCAGCCTATGAAGATTGCACCGTCCCTGACTGGAGTACCTTTCCTGGTCTCGATCCGTTGGTGGCATCTGTTTTCGAATGGGGCCATAGCATGGACGACCAATATTCCTTCTGGGCAGCACGAATTCAGGGTGAACGTTTCCGAGTGGGTTCTCAACTCCACCAGTGCGTCCTACCTTCTGAACGATCGGGATTACGATTCCCATACTCCACCTCTCATCGAGGTTCACGCGAACCATTTTTCGAAGAGCAGGACGAAGGAAATGAACCGGAACCCCGAGACACTGAAGGAGGCAGCCGAACGCTCTCCACAGGGAGAGGCATCGTCCGGTGCAGCTTCATCTGGTTCTCAACGTCCTCCAGAACCCGCACAACCTCCCAGTGGCAAAGGTGGTAAAGGAGGCAAGTCCTCCAAGGGCAAGGAGTTCGCGAAGGGCAAGCCCAAGGACAAGTCCAAAGGCAAGAGCAAGGGAAAGAACTGACTAGTTCCGAATTCCCCGGACAATTTCGTTTCGAGCCATACCGATTGGATCGTCATCGTTATCTGTCTCGTCCCCTTCCTTACGATTGGGAAGAGTTTGACGGAGATGATCCGACTCCAGAGGTTCTTCGATTACTGAGTCTCTACGATCCTTGGCATCCAGCGTATGAGGGTCAAGATTTGTCCGATCAAATGAATGATTTAGGTGTCTCACGGAATGCTTCTCACAGGAGAAGGGATCCACCTTGAGCCTTTTTCATTTCATAAGGAAGATNCATCCAGCGTATGAGGGTCAAGATTTGTCCGATCAAATGAATGATTTAGGTGTCTCACGGAATGCTTCTCACAGGAGAAGGGATCCACCTTGAGCCTTTTTCATTTCATAAGGAAGATGCTTTTCTCTGGAAAAGGGACTTCCGTCATATCTTGCCAAAGAACGGTTGAGATGCTTATCACAGGATAAGATACTCACAAGATGCGACTCTTTCCGCCGCACGCAGCCATCGTTGGCAACAAGTGGAGCTATGCTCTACAACTTTCGTGCAGTAAGCTTTCCATCTGGAGAGGTAACTGAACACGTGGGCAAACTTTTCAGCAAGAGTTTTCATCCGAAGATCCGTTTGCAATTCGTGTGCGTGTTCTGCTTTTCATATATGCTGTCTCCAGGCTGAGTTGCACAGACACTCGCAAGTTACAGATGTAGTCCAATCACTCCTCACTAATTCGCTTGGGCAATAACATGCTTGTTGAATGCCGACTACACGGCCATGCAGTTCTACGTGTTTTAAATTTGTGCCTGGTTGAAACACTCTACAATGTGTAGGTCCACGGACAGACAGAGTGCATAGTGAACCATGTATCCATGCCTGTTGCTCAAGGTTCTAGCAGAGTACGATCTACAGCTGTGCGCCTGTAGGAAAAAGAGACTCCTGTGTGGCCTGTGTTCCTGTACGCTTTGCGAGTGGATACACGCCCAGGTTACATCTCATGGGGGCGGGGGGTCGGCGAACCGAGAGCCGGGATCATATATAACCCGGCCGATTGTCAACCGAAGCATCCATGCTGGTCAAGCAACAATCAAAGAGGAGCAGCAGTCGCTGTCGTTGCCGTGATAGTGTTTGCAGTAGGACGTCTGGTCTGGTCTTTATCGGCGTCCTCGTCGTGGTCGTGGTCCGCGTTCTTGTTATCGTCGTCATGTGGTTGTCCTCGCCCTCATCGGTCCCGGCGCGGTCGGCATGTCATTGCCCGAAGACGCAGTCATTTCAGTTGCAATCACCGTGCCCAGTAGTGTCGTCGTCATCGTCGTCCGCGTCGTCGTCGTCGCCTTGTCGCGATCTTGATCCTGGTCTTCAGCATGCATGGTCGTGACCATAGACGTTAGTGTCGGTGGTCTTCGTCTTCTTTGTGGTCGTTGGGATCGCTGTGGTCCTTTATCGTCTCGGCTTTTCAGCTCGCACACATCATCGTCTGTTGTTGGCAGGAGTTCCTCGACATGGTTGGCCCTGACCACGTCATGGGCCTCGCCATCGGAAACGAGCTGGAGCGCAGGGTTGTTTTAATCGTTACACCGTGCCCACACATATCCCGTGGCCAGTCTTCAGTCCCTAATGCCACGATTTTTCTTGCGAGGCGCACCACCCTGTAATCCCAGTTTTGCAACGCTCAATTTCCAATTCATAAGCGTCAAAATTCGGAGTTTAGCATTCCGGATCAGAAGAACCAGGTGTGCTCAAATGGCTGCTTGCCCCTCTTGAAAAGCGTCGAAGGCTAGGACTGTTCGAGGTGGGCGCCACTTGTGCCAGGGTTTGTTTAGGCTTTACAGATTTAGAGTTTTATTTTAGAGTTTACGGTTTCGGGGTTGAAGATTTTAGAGTTGAGGTTTCATGTCGGCGGGTTTAGGGGTGTAGGGTCTTAGGGGTAGGGTATTATATTGTTATTATTGTTTCTAGTATTCGTCGTAGTACTAGTACCAGCACCAGCGCCAGTACCAGTACCAGTACGAGTACCTGGTACTGATACTGGTACTGGTACGGGTACTAGTACAATTGTTACTATCGTTTCTAATGCTAACGGGTTAGGTTTCACGGTCTGAGGTTTAGTCGTCAGGGTTTAGGCACAAGTGGCACAAGTGGGGCGGTTGGCGCAAAACGTGGGGTCAGTACTTGGAGAGGTTCAAGTGGACCGAGTGGTGAAGGTTCCGGTTTCCCGACGCATGTACTAATGCTACTTCTATGTCGACTTCTGATATGTACTACTGGTACCGACAACTGCCACGAAACTACAACAACTACTAATACTACTACTACCACTACTACAACGACCACTACGACTACTACTGTTGCTGCTGCTACTACTACTACTACTACGACTACTACTAGTACTAGGACTAGTACGAGTACGAGTACGAGTACGAGTACGAGTACGCGTACTACTACTACTACTACTACTACTACTACTACTACTGCTACTACTACTACTACTACTACTACTACTACTACTACTACGTCCTTTCCGAAGACCACCTTGCATGAGCTCTGACGACTGCTTCGTACAGATACGGGTTTGGGATCGCTGCACGAGCCATTCGCTACAAGTAAGCAGTGATGTTGCAACGCGCAAAATTTTGGCTCAAGAATGAGCCTAAGCACTACAATAGTCTGAAGCCATTCGATGTTTCTCGTTGATAACGCCGACAGTGTCAGGCGTCTCCCGTGCACGGACTCCTTGGGACTACCGAGCGGACCAAGCAAAAGGATGAGCGAGTGTTGTCGTGCAAGCTGCGGATGCGACTGTCACTGCGCTTGCGACTGCCACGACGACTGAGACGACAACTGCGACTGCATGCGACTGCGATTGCGACCGCGGCCGCGGGCTGCTCCTACTGCTGCTGCTGCTACTAGTACTACTGCTGCTCCTGTTCCTGGCTCCTGGCGGCTCCTGGCTCCTGGCTGGCTACTGGCTCCTGGTGCTGCTTCTGCTGGTACTGCTACGAGCACTGCTACTATTGCCACCACTATTGCCACTATTACCACGTTGGCTACCCCACCTCGATTCCTACTGCTGCTGTTGCTGCTCCTACTACTACTACTACTACTACTACTACTACTACTTCTACTACTACTACTACTCCTGCTGCTGCTGCTACTACTACTAGGCTGTACTACTACTACTACGACTACTACAGTACGAGTACGAGTACGAGTACGCGTACTACTACTACTACTACTACTACTACTACTACTACTACTACTACTACTACCACTACCACTACTACTACTACTACTACTACTACTACTACTACTCCTACTACTACTACTACTACTACCACCACTCCTACTACCTTAGTACCTGAGTGGATACACTTTACACTTTTTGGGATAATATTACCCACGAAAAAACTGAAAATGTACATTTTTGGGGGCTTATGAACTCAGCAACTAAGCTACTACTACTACTCCTCCTCCTGCTACTACTACTACTACTACTGAGGTCGGGGGGCTGTGGGAGTGCGCTTTTTTATAGTTTTCGAAATTGCTCTTGTAGTCTATAACGTTACTCGAATCCAATCTGGTCTGTATGGCACATATGGATATACTTTCATGTGGGTGTGTATATGTAAATGTAATTATGCATGTATACGTGATTGCATGCATGCACTTCTACATGTGTACATACGCATATTTCCA